>JAXBDA010007946.1:0-16162 GCA_036023075.1 Gaultheria prostrata
ATTATTACTTTTTCCAAAAACCCATCCAAACACTATCTCAAAAAAATTTCCAAAAATATTCTTCTCAAAATTCTAAACCAAACACAGTGATAGATTTTTTTTTTTTTTTTTTTTTTTTGCGATGTTCCAAGGAGTGAAAATGGATTGAACAAATTAGGACAGGAACAAGTAAAAAGTTGGGAATGCTGAACATGATGTATCTATAAGCACCTGACAATACACGAAAATGCTCTGAACTCCGGGTGGCCAATACGTCCAACAAGAATACGATCAGAAACTGGAACTTTCGGGACCATCAAATTTTCAAGTGTCACAAAGAAGAGAATCTGATGGACAGCAGGGAAATTTGTGACAAAATGTGCGAAAGTTGGCGGCACAGTGGTGGCAAGACTCGTGTAAATTAGTGCAATTCCACGAACCCTGACCATACCCAAGCTCTGGCCAAGAATATGAAGCCTTTCCAAGGACACTTTGTTCTCCAACTCAAAGGCCTGTTTTTTTACGGTACCATACTGCCAGGCAAGCATCAGAGACAAGATAACTAGAGAGAAGACAAGGGGAAGCCACCCTCCTTTGTGTATTTTGGTGAGGCAAGCTGAGAAATAGAGCAGTTCTACGGATCCAAATATCACTACGAACAATGCTGCCAACAAGACGTTTCGATTCCAAACTGTACTTATGATGAGAAACATCAAGCAAGTTGTGACAAACATCACTGTGATCACAGCAAGACCTGTCATAAATCGACAGCTTTGATAAGAAGTTCAAATGCAATGTGAGAGAGAGAGAGAGAGAGAGAGTAACCATATGCATTTCCAATCGTATCAGTGTCCTTAACGCCAATAACTACTGCAAGACATAGTGCCATCAAAATCCAGTTGACCTCAGGTATGTAAATCTGTCCATGTATTTGGCCTGATGTATGTACTATTTTGACACGCGGGAAGCACCTCAGTGCCCTGCACTGACTTATAAGTGAGAAAGTAGCTGATATGATTGCCTGGCTTCCCACTATAGTTGCAAGAGTCGTGATACCAAATACCGGCCAAAAGATACGCTCTGTATGTCAGTTGAACATAAGAAAAGACATGAGATTGCGCCTAAAACTAATTACATTTGGTGGAAACTAATAAGCATATTTGGAAACAAAAGACAGGAAAATAAACAACAAGAATGCACAAATTTGATGCCAATTGCTGATTTCATTGTGGGTAATGTTGAGCTTGTTTAAAACAACAGCAAGTTCAGAAAGCATGCAGTAATAGTTTCTGTCTCGTAGAAATACTAGGTCTTACCTGGAATGGCACTGAAGAAACTACTCTGGAGGTCTATACTGTTCTGGGAGAGATAAGCAGCTTCACCCATGTATGCTAGAACTAAGCAAGGGTAAACAACTACCATAAATGCCATCTGTCAAGTGAAGAAAAGGGAAAAACAATTGAAACTTTAGACATACAATATTTACATTCATGTAGGAACCAAAATGCAAGAGAATCAAGCAGTGTGGGTGTCAAATGAAGAGTGTCCCATCCTTGTTGAGCCAAGGGAAATTTCAACAAAAAACTGAACTTAGATCTAGGTGTACACTGTGTTTATCTCCTTTCTCTTATCTCCGTGATTAATGTGCTAGGGACAAGGATAAGAAAATAACCCTGAGAGAGGATTGGGAGAAATGACCGAGATCAGCAAACATAGCTTCTGCACCTGAAAGCAGCAGGAGTAATTTTGAGCATTACGAAAAGAAGCTATAGCAGAAAATAAAAGGCGAAAACAAATTTTTGCCTAGTAACAAACCTGTAACGCAAAGCACAATGCCTCCTAGAGAATTCCATCCATCTATTCCAGCTCGCATGAAAAAATTATACGTGTAATATGGTGACAACGCATAAACTACACGAGGGTTCCAATGAATAATGTTGTAAATTCCTACTCCACTTATACATAGGAGCCAAGCTATCATGATAGGAGCAAAAAGGCAGCCAACTCTGTGTGTTCCGAAATGCTGAAGAGCAAAAAGGCCCACCAAGATGATGCAGGCAATGAGCACAATGTAATCTGCATGAAATGTAAAAGAAAACAGTTACAAGAATTCATTTAAGGAGGAAAATCAGATGAAGCAACATATAAACAAGATTTTTTCGGCGAGTAAAAATGAATAAACAAGCATTTGACAGTTAAACTTACTTTCATCCAAATTTGTGGCCTTGGTTTTAATTCCATTGACTGCAGAAAGGACTGGCAAATGAAATTAAGCAGTTATATAAACGTGAAGTGAGTAGAAAAAAAATTGGTGTCGCCTGATGTTATTGGAAGAGGATAATCAATTCTTGATCTTTCTTATTGCAATGCAATTCATACCAGACATTGTTGGGGTCAGGATTCCATCACCAATAACCATGCTAGTTCCAAGAAGAACAACTAGCAGCAACACGACGCGTGAACTCTGATGTTTTTCAATTAAATCCTTTATGACTAAGCTAGTTCTCGTCTCTTTCGTAGAAGTTCCAGTGTCGTAAGAAGACAAATGATGATTTGCACCATGGGAAGTGCTCAAAAGGCCTGCCTTTGAGTGTCGACACAGTAGAGAATACAAAGCAAAGGTTCCACCTGCAAAAACAGGGCTTCATTGCATTCAGACCAACTACTATATAGTACAAGTTCATAACTGGTAACTAGACCCTATAAGTCGGGAAACGGGTCATTGTGAGCACCTTCGCCATTGTCATCAGCTGCTAATACAAAAATAATGTATTTGCAAAGAGGGATCAAAGTCAAAGTCCAGAAAACCAGAGAAAGTACCCCAAGAATCTCATGGTCCTCTTTGTAAGGGCGCAAGCTTCCAGAAAACGTGCTTTTGTAGACATAAATGGGAGATATACTGAGGTCACCGTAAACAACCCCAAGACTCTGGTAGGCCAGACACAGGGTCTTGTAAAATCTCTGCAAATAAAGCATAAAGACATTGCTTAGTTCCTTAAAATAGGCAACAGAGTTCTTTAGACAACATTGGAAGGAGAAGTAAAGCATCTTGGAATGCTAACATTTAGCTGATTACTTTTGAAGCGCAGCGCTGTCCAATTCATTCGAGTTGAAGTATGGTTTCGAAAGAAAATCGTTACAAATAGTTTGTGTTGAGACCAACTAAGTAACATGCAGGCAGGATAGCCTATATGCATGAATATTAAAGCAAGTGGGGAGGCAGTACAATGAACGAAGTCAACTATAGCTCATGTAATAGGTTGGCAGTTGTCCAAAAAGAGTGAAAGGAAGGAAAATTGGGTAGTAGTATTTGGGGATCATGCCATGGAAGAAATCTGAATCCATTCGATAGGACAAAGGATTATGAGATTATGTACTTGGTTACTAAAATTTGATACTATTGGACTGTCTCAAGTGTTGGAGAGAAAGAAAGCATATCATAAAACATGATTGCATCCAACTTTGTAAGGTTTTCGTAGCATTATTTTATCGTAATTCATCAAAGTATCCAAAGAACACCTAAGTTATATTTTCAAAAGCTTTGTATTCTTTTATGGATCCTATGTATGTGGAGCTTGATACTGTTTACCAAGTCATAGACTCGTAACCCAAGTTATAAATTGTAGTACACAAAACTAAGATGTAACTTTGGTAAATTTCACCATTGTAGTGACAGAACAACCGTGGATGAAACCCATATCGTATGAACCATGTGATTACAGTAACCTTAGGTATTTACGATATACTTGCGTATTTTTTGCTTTGGATTACTTCTTCTTTTTTTTTTGAAAATGTCAAGTCTATTTCCTAATATTCTTCCCTATGCTACTTTTGCAAACTAATTGGAACAAAGAAGCAATCCAAGGTGAAAGAAAATGATCCCCCAATCTGCCAATCAAACAATAGCCCATCAGACATATGGAGGAGAATAACTACTCCCAGGCAACTACTATCAAATATGTTTACCTTAGCGATAGCCTAGCCAAACCAAACCGAGCCTTATATTCGAATCAATTGAGAGAAAAACCATAGTGATAAAAACTAAATATCAAGCAATGAGTATTTGAAACATATTCTTATGAACTTGCAATAAAAAAGAAATCGAAATAATCCCAAGGTGCTCGGCCGAGTGGTTATGATACATACAACTAAAGCGTGCCCCAAAGGGTCGTAAGGTCGAATCTCGCAAGAAATTTCAAATCTTGGGGCCACTGAAGTTTTCTGATCATTTACTTCAAGATCCAGGTTAGTCAAGGTTCAAGACCAGATTAGTCGAGGTGTACGCGAGGTGCACGCAAGCAAGATGGTCAGACACTCACTTATCTATAAAAAAAACCGAAATAATCCTGAAGTAATACGTTGTCAAACTATGCTATGCATTTCTCGAGTTAAAAAAAAAAAAAAAAAAAACTATGCTATGCATCCTTCACATTTTGAGAGAGAGAGCATACAAATTAAAGCATCGCGAAAAAAAAAAAAAAAAAAAAAAAAAAAAGAACAGTTGATACAATGAAGCAGAGAAAATTACAAATAAAAATAGGCTTACTAATCGATGCGCATGAGGAGGAGATTCCGTGTCCATATCCAAGAAACGCGCAATCCAATTTAGGGGTTCTTCTTGCTCGCACTACTTCATGAAAGGCTTATAGACATCTGCCACCCACTTAAGAGATTCAACTCTTATTACTCTGTTTTTCTCTAACCAATTACATGCAAATACTATATATAGTTTCCTAATACTCTCTCCTGGACGTCCAACCAAAGAAAAATCCTTCTTGACGGCAAGAAATTGTTGAAGAGAGAGAGAGAGAGAGAGTTCAAATAGGAATAGAACAAGAGGAATATGAACCGCTGTAATTTATGAATTCGGTTTCGTACTGTGTTATTGTGAACAAAAGAAATGTGTAGTCTTCTTCAATTACGTACAGACAAAATTACCCCTTGAGGTCCTTGATTTCTCCATGGTTTTCTCTTTCACCGCCCAATTTATCTCTTCATCAATCAATTAGCCCTCTTTCTCCATGGATTTCTCTTTCGCCGTCCATAAATGTCATCTTCTTTAATTACTACAATCTCTTCATCCATTAGCCCTCTTTCTCCATGGATTTCTCTAATTCTCTTTCACCGCCCATGAATGTCATCTTCTTCAATTACATACTAGTACAAAATTACAACCTTTGGTCTAACTATTATAGCATACTATTTTGGAGGAAGTGAGGTGTATCAACATTTTGGGGTCCCAACTTGTATATACGTTCAATAACTCAAGCTAAAATTCATACAAAAAATTGTGATACTGGTCAGCATATTTTCGTTGCTCACATAAGGGTAAGGATAACATTAGGCAAATAATAGGAGTATTAAATAAGGGATGAAATTTTCCACATAAAATTTATAGGGACAGAATTGAAAAGGTTAGCATTTATATGGACTAAAAACAGTAAATAAGCAGCAGCAACAACAAAAATAGACCACGTAATTTTTTTTCCTATAAACGTGTCACTTTGAGTAGAGTAATACTCGTACGTACTACACTAATTTATGGAGTACTATACATGATGTAAAAGGTGTTTTAGTTTTAGTGAGCTCTCAGTTCGCCACATCATCTACCTAAAGCTCTAGATTTTCAAATTATACTATGATGATTGCAAATTTTTTATTGGCTTAGCTTGTTCAACTTGAAATATTGAATTTTTCAACAACCGAAAAAAAAAAAAAAAAAAAACTTGAAATATTGAAATCACAGTACCATATAAAAATTTTAAATTAAAAATTATATTTTGAAACTTAGCACTCTCTAGCCATATATTGATATATCTCATTGGGCCGTAACATTTGAAAAACAAATCATGAAATGGATTAAGTCAAAATCTCTTAGTCTAGATTTCCCACAACTTTTGGATAAGTCAATATAGCATCACTCATATTTAGAAATTAGTTTGTCGCGAAAAAAAAAAAAAAAAACCAAATCCTATTGCGAGAAGCATTCAATAAAATTTTAATTTGTTAGACATTTTTTTTAAAAATCGACATAAAGTTTAATATCCTACTGCAATTACTAGAAATAAATAAGCAAATAATTAGTTCACCTATTAAAAAACACACTGTATAAACCAAAAACCAGTATTGACTATAGTCTATTATGATTTATTCCGTGGTTTAATTATAGTTTCAACGATTACCCTCTTCATCTATTAGCCCTTCATAGTTCATAGAAAGTGAAAATTCTAACATGAATATCGCATAATCATAGCCTATAATAATAATAAAGTTTTCCCTCTTTCTATTTTCCTTCGATCGATAGACATTCTCCTTAAGCTACTTTCTACCACAAGAAGATTTTCTAATTTTCTCTCCTCTGAATCTTATTGTATCTTTGATTAGTTTTTTTATATTTATTACCAGTATGGACACAATGAGAGCTTCGTATGTTTTTTCTTTTTATTGCTCTTCTGAGTCAATCTTAACGACAATATTGTCAATCCTTAACTTAAGAGAAAAAATTGGGTACCGAATGGGTACCACATGGTTGAGCCTACGTGGTATCCGAACGTTGCATCCGGACCGTCCAAAAGTGTATTTTGAACGGCCCGGATTGAAACCCTTTGTCTCCATAATCCGGACCGTTCAAAATCGAAATGAACGGTCCACATCGCGCGCGTGGAAAAATTGCTCCTGAACTTTACTTGGATGTAAATCGGACAAGATTGGTCAATTCGTGTACGTCAAGTTAATTTTCTTTGATCACTTTCCCGGTGTACTATACTATATATGTAAAACGACTAATTTATGTTGTTTTTCTCCTTTACCCTTTTCTGATCAATCATTAAATTTTGTGCTCCACATATAATATGAGATACTAGCCAGTATTTACTAATGCTATAATACTTTAGCTATTTACTTATGTTGTTTTTCTCCTTTAGCCTTTTCTGATCAATCATTAAATTTTCTGATCAATCATTAAATTTTGTGCTCCACATATAATGTTGTTTTCCTCCTTTAGCCTTTTCTGATCAATCATTCTGATAAAAAAAAATGAAAATAAGTCATTAATTAAATGCAGTGAGCGATTCATATAGTACAAGTTTACACTTGTCAAAGCATCCGCATCCAAAAATTTAAAAAAAAAAAACGCTTTGTGTATGCTAGTGGAATGTCATCAATTGTTTGGTTATTGGAATAGCACATAATCCAACTGTTTTTTTTTTTTTGGCGAAAAAGAGAGAATTTCATTTCATTATATGACAATTACAACCCATCGCAACAAATGACAACAACTGAAGAAAAGATATAGACAAGAAGAACATAAGACACAAAACCAAAACAAAAGAAGAATACATTCAGCGAGAGATTGCTTTGGCATGCCCGATGTCCGTGATCAATGTATGGTGTTGATTTGTTGTTGTGTGACGGTAGGTACATAATCCAACTGTTATGGACCCAACTTTCAAGATAATTATCCCTAATGCATGTGGCTTTATTTTTTCTGGCAGTCTCTTTCCTAAGACGGGGGATGTTACCTTTTTTTCCAAGGGAAAAGTATACTGCCGGATTGTAATGAAAATGACAAAAAGGTTGATCAGTACTCTTCACTATTTTTGTATTTTCGTGACCCAAACACAAAATTTCAAAACCTTTAATGGAAGTGTTTGACATTTTCTGCTGGGGTGATTCACACTGATTATTACCGATGCAAGTTTACTTAACTTAGCGTCTTACCTAGAGACTGAATACGAGCATCACTTAACATACATGTATCATATATGTAGTAGTATTGGATTAAAACTTTATGTCTCAAATTGAATATTCATTAGAGATATATAATTCCAAAAAAATGTGAGATATAATCGTATCGTTCAGGGGTGTCCCTCTTGCACCCTTATCAAAGGGAGGGAGCCCCTACATCACACTTTCACCCTTGTCACTCGATACGAAAAAATCAAAGGGGCGGGAGCCCCTGCATCACACTTTCACCCTTCGTAAGCTCCATGGCAAAGAAAATTCACTCAAAGGGGATGATGCAGGGCCGCAAGGGTGTCCCTCTTGCACCCTTATTGACTAATCATTCTTCATCAATTAACTAATCATTCACAGAATCACAGATTCACTATTAAACAATTCCCTAATAAACTAATCATTTACTGTTATTCTATTTGCCCTAGTGGGTCAATGGCTTGTAGCCTAGCAGTTCTCCCACAAGTGAGACCATGCTTCGAGCCTCGGCGGAGTTGTTTGGGGTTTAGGGCTATGAATAGCTTCTAGCCTGCTGTGAACTAACTCACTAACTCCCCGCTTATCCCCACTGACGTATGGTGAATGGCCAAAAAAAAAAAAAAAACTAATCTATCACAGATTCACTATTAAACACAAGCACATAGAATAAAGATCACATTTTTGGAATTGGGTTCATGAAATCACTTGCATATGTATTGAGATGCATTAGAGAAGTTGCTGTGCTTGAAATACCTAGGAAGCAGAGTACTGAAAAACCTGTGAGAGTCCCAAACAACGAAGCTGTTTCTGGCTCTGCTGAGTCTGCTCGTTCTTCCTCCTCTCTCTCTGATCACTCGCCTTGACTGGAGACGTCTGAGTGTGCGAGTATTATTCCAATTTTAACGCATAAACATCAGATTTCCAATCAAATTTTTTTATCTTTGGATCAGGGTTAGCTTGGGCAACAATGCTTTAGGCCTTTTTCGTAAGTAGTATTGGGCTTTTTTTAATTTGGGTAAAAAAGAGTTCTAGTTATGTCCATTTTCAAAAAATGTTGGAGGTGCCCAAAAATTAGCCTTTTTGGAGTGCCTAGGGCCCAACCTCTCACTCTCTCAGTCTATCTCTAACCATTGCCATTGAGGCTGTGGTCGTCCTCGTCGCCGCCATCCTCATGTTCATCCTGGTCTACATCGTCAGTTCGTCACTCTAATCGCCTCCTGGAGCTCCTTAGCAGGGGCAATTTCGAGAGGAAGTTTGTGAAAATCCTTCGCGGAGTTCGGATCGTCTCCAGACCCATCCCTCCCGCACTAAACATTCGAGACGGCTCGGATGTGTAGTCCGGAGAGGATGACTCTGGAGGCGATCAGCACTTAGGGCGGGTTTTCCGTTAGATAAAATGAAGTGATTTTATTACTCTTTCACCTCATTTGATAAAATGAGGCATTTGATAAAATGTGTCTACTGTAGAAGAGGGAAAAACAGAAGAGGAAATTACGGTTTTGCCCCCAGATTCATTTGAAATATTCATTTTTATTATATATGGTGGGGCCCCTTAAAGAAAAAGGAAGGGCAAAATGGTAAATGATGCATTGGGTGGTGATTTAATAACACTTGGATTTTATCTAATAAGAAAGATAGTGATTTTATCAAGTGCGTAATTTTATGAAATTTTCCATAAAATCTAACGGAAAACTCGGCCTTGGCGGTGCTTTTTTAAAATTTCCTGGAGATGGACGTAAACGGGTCTCCAAAATTCGAGCGGCCCGTAAAAACCTCATTAGTCAATGCAAAGGCCCAATCACTGGACTAGCCCATAGAAAAGTTCCCGGCCCCTGTAGTGACCATTAATATGTCTAATATGTCTTCCTTTCAAACTCTATTCCAATTTTGGCTCGTGTATAGTTGCGAGTGTCATTCAATTGCCTAATCTTAGGCTAAAAGTCTGCCTAATTTATAAGGACATTCACAGTGAGCTTCCTAAAAATAGCTTCTAAGTTGACTCCTAAGGTGTTCACATAAGCAAAATTGTGGTTCATTTTTCGCTTCTAGAGCTTGCTAAATCTAAAGAGCATATGTGCATTCAATGAGCTAGCTAAATTTAGAGAGCATATTAAACAAAATCAGATATCTTTTGAAAATTCCATATTAAAAAAAGATTGAAATGACTTGGGTCCCGCTTGGAGCTAGCTACATGGCTACTTAAATTTAACTAATGGGTTAGGAGCAATGCTTAGGAGCCACCATTAGGAGCTTGTATTGGGAGCCCAATGAAGACCACAATTGATCAAATTGCTTGTTAAATTTTAGGAGCCTTACCTAGGAGTCATTTTGAGAGTCCATTATGGATACCCTAACTAGTAGTAGTGCTCCTTTAATGTGTGTTATCGATGGTTTAGTTTAAGATTGGGTAGCTATCCGTCACATATATGAAATAGACTAAGAATGTCAAAAAATAATAAAATATCCATATCAATTGTCACTTGTCAGATGTCCATTTCAAAGCTTCTCTCGTATACTCTATATCGGTTTGGATTACTTCAATCATCTGGCCGTTTGCATAACCAAATCAAGCTCAATAGACAATAACATAAGAAACAATCCTATTATGACCAGGAAGAAATAAATTACCAAAAATGACTACCATAACTGTTAAGAAAGCACAGACACTAGACTAGTCGTATAGCTGTTAGCCATCTATGAATGTCGGTGCTTTTTTCTATGTCAACGATAAATAAATAAATAAATATGCTGAGAACTTCTATTGAAAAGAAGTTAACAGGGATATTTTTCATCATTATTTCTTTCTTATTTCGGAGATAGAAATTTGAAGTCTTCTTGCTGGGAAAAGTGGAAGACAAGAAAGAAAAGCGGATTTTCAATGGGGTGAGCCCCAAGTCTGCTGTATTAATTGATCCATCGGAATTAAATTATTTTCCAAGGGTAGATTTAATTTTTAACTAACTGCTGAAGAACGAATAAGAAGGGAATCTACTGTTTAGTTGGATGAGACCCCAATTTGCAAACTGGTTTTCAGGTAAGAAACAGCAAATAAATCAAGTGGGAATGTTGGATCCAAATTTCAGGTATTTTTGTTGGGTAAGAACTACTAAAAGAAACAGCCGTAAACGCGTATTATGCACACCTAAATAACACTGGTTTGTTGTAAATTTGATGATCATATCCCCAAACTTTTTCTCTATTCAATTTTGTTTTTCCTTTTGTACAGCTCGTTTTGTTTGATGAGACCCCATTTGGTTAAAACACTAATTGCATGTAATTCGATTTTGACAATTAACCAACAGAATTAAATTGGGAGGTTAGAGGCCTAATTAAGCCTAATAATAAGCCACCTAACTCAAGCCAAAAGGAAACAGGGAGAAGTCATCAGTTTTTTTCTTTTAATATTTTTATAACTAATTTTATTAGCATTTTGTAATTTGATTTATGTCAATTTTTTTTATAGCCCCGCCCTCAGCAAGGAAAATTATGGTTACTGAAAGTGGAAACTAGAAGTTGTTTAAAAATTAAAAATCAAAAGCTACTATTTATAAACCTGGTGGAAAATGATAAAAGTGAGTTGTTTGTATGGGGCAATATTGTTGCATACCAATTACTACAAATTCATACGTTTCCACCACAAACTTACCAAGAAAACACAATAATTTTCTCAACTAGAAACTTACACACAAAAGACTTGTGGAAAGTCCAAACTCTCAAACACATGCTGCAAGGACAATGAGTCAAAATAAAGACAATAAGTCCCCGAGGTTTGTCTATACACCAATTGAATGTCAAAAAGTAAAAAATAGAACAAAAACACAAAAATAAATTAAAATACTCTACCGAGATCCGAACCCAAACAAGGGATAAAACAGTAAAATTCTACAATTGAACTCCAGATCTCCTTACTTTAAACTTAGACCTCACCTCTCCTAAGCTCCCAGAGGAATGACGACAAAAGATGGCCAGTACTGGTAGAAGGAGGTGGGGGCGGTGAAGAGGCATATGTAGAAAAGAGGTGGTTGGATAGGGCTTCGTAAATGAGAGGCGTAGAATGACGAGGTAGGCGTTAGAGTGACGGAAAAGAGAAGAGAACGGGAGAACAAACAGCTCACTGGTGGAAATGAGAAGGTCCTTTTCGGAGGTGTGGAGTCTAGTAGTGAGTTTGGATTTGTTATTATACAATGATTAGTAGAACTTTATATTGTTTTAGCATTCTCGTATTGTGATTGTTATTGTTATTGAAATTGTTTTTTGTTTTTTTGGGTAATTCGGAAATTGAAAATTGTTTTTTAAGCGTTATACTCTTAGAGTACAATTTTTAGTCTAGGCCTAAGACACTCTAAACCCTTAGGCTGGCCCTGGGTGGTGGGCCTCTACGGTCGAAACCCAACCTCTCTATATAAATACGCTCCTTACCTCATCTTCAAAACTGGGGTTTTCTTCTCGACGTCTGTTCATCTTCTTCGTCCGTCCTCTCAAATGCTAGTCTCAGCTGAAGAACCGCCCTTTCGGCAGCCATGGGGTATGACAGTTCACTCTGAAACAAATTTCCATTTTCTAGTTCGTACTGTTGATTTATGAATATGGCATGCGAAGTTGAGTATATTCAAAGCTTACATGATGCTTGTTAAAGTTCAGATCATGGGTTATATAGCTTATGAATTGGTGCTTGGTATGTTTGGTTGCTAATATTGAGCTCGTGGGTTTTCCAATTACAGAAATGGACTGGCTAATGGTGAATTACAAGAATCAAAAGTTGTTGGTTTTAATTTTTCACCTTTTTTCAGCAGCATTAGGGTCTCAAACACTCAAACTACAACCAATGGAAAAGTTTTGGCAGTACAAACCCTTTGTTTGCTTTAGATGTAATAGAATTTTGGTTGAGAAAAGTTTAGGTTCTCAAATTTAAAACCCAGAAGACGAGTGGTTTCACCAGTTGCGGTTGAAAGTTAAGTATTTGATAGTGTGCTTTTGTAACTAATAGGTAGTGTAATTATCAAATATAGAGGAAAATTTTAGGCTGGGAAACTAAGTCAACAAACTTGAAATCGCAATACTTCAAGAGTTGGAAATTAAATCTTACCAGTAGTTGAAATCAAACCTTCTTTGGTATGATCACCCAATTTGTTATTTTTGAAAAGGTAAGGATGACATTGAAGAAGCAAACTCGTCTCCTTTTGGTGCAGAGAATTCTGGTAGTGAAAAAAAAAGGAGAGCTCTTTGACAAGATTAGTTAGTATTGGATGTAGGCTTTTCTCATGTGCTCATTATTGAGATGCTCTGGATCATGAATGAAGGAAGCATGGTAATGAGCACATAAATTAATTTGGGTCTCTAGGCCTGCCCTCCCTGATGCCTTTCGCTTTGATTTGAGGGTATGGTTCTGCAGCAAAACGTCCCTGTAGCTCCTCGGTTCTGGGAGGTTTAGGGGGGCCACTTTTTCAGTGGTACTCTGAGAGCAGCCACTTTGTGCATATTGCCAAAGGTTAGGTCTGTCTCCAATCGTCTCCCGCCCATACCCCCAATGATTGGGGACTAGATGGGTTCTGTTATTGTTGTTGTTGTTGTTGGATGTAGGCTTTTCTGGCAGAAACGCCAACATAGGCATACCTTCTTTGAACCGAATGGCATTTTTTCTGTTAATTGACGAGTCTAAGTGTTCATTGCGTCTGGCTGAAGACGTTAAACTTGGCTCTTCTTAGGAGGAAACCTCAGTTCTTTTTGTGGTTTTTCTTTATATTTTTAGTTAACCTTATTACTTTAGGTTTTGTTTTTGTCGTATTGGCCTAACATTTTACAGGTTGCGATGCTGTGAGTTGGGAGGAGTGCTTCTCCCTCCTTTTGCGTGTTTGCTTTGTCGGGTCAATCCCCTAGGTGATATCTTTCCTTCCCTCTTTACTTTACTTTACTTTACTTTATCCTCTTTTTTCCTTCTTGTGGTCCAATGAGGACATTGTCCGGTTTAAGTTGGGGGAGGGGGTATCATGTTTGATTTCTAGTTTTTTCTTGTTTTCTTATTCGAAAATGGGGAGAAAAAAAAGAGAGAGAAATGGAAAAGTAGGAAAATTGAAAATTTTCAACAAAAAAAAAACAACATGAAAACAAAGAAAAAAATGAAAAAATAGAAAAAAGTGCTGGATTCCTTGGCCATTTCCATTGACAGTTGGCATGACTTGTATGGATTCATTAGGTATTTAAGCGTGAGTTGGGATAATCCACTTCTTTGACATGTATTAGTATCTTTTTTCACTATGCTAGCTCTTATTAAAGTAGTTCATGGCTTCTATACTCGGTACCTTGCACTCACGCTAGCTAGCATGTTCACATTCTTGATTGAGGAGTAGGTGGTTGTCTTGGAAATCTTGAGGAACAAATGTGGAGACTTTAACCCTTGGTGAGATTTAGAACCTTTCTTTTCTTGGAGGGAATTGTTTCATTTACTTTTGCATAATTTTCTTGGAAGCCCACATTGGTTGTTGTTTAGTCTCATTATTCGTTGATTGTTGGGTTGAACGCCGGGAATACGCCGTGTTTAGGCCACATTACACATCTTATCTTGGGCTTTTGGGAACTTGGAGGGTTATGCCATGTTTGGGAAATAATTTTAGGCCATCTTTGTTGTTTGAGTTTGTTCGTTTCTTTGCTTTATACACTTCTCCCTAGGTTGCCATTTTGAGTCTTGAAAAAAAGAAGGAAATGTCATTTTTTGTTAAACTCCATGGCCAAATGTCTTGAAAATATAGGCAAATATTTTGGACGGTGCCACACACCCCTCGACCGTCCAATCGTGTTTTGGATGGCTCGGATGTGCTTTAATTTTTTATCTGTAAAAATAAATCAGAATGAAATCAAAATTGCCGAGCACATCTAGACCATCCAAAACACGATCGGACGGCCGAGGGGTGCATAACACTGGGGTACTTTAAAATTTTTTGTAAAAAAGTACAATCACCTACTTTTGTCCATTAACTTTTGAAGAGGGACATTCTTTTTGGAACAACGAAAAGAAGTACTCCTAATAAAACAAAAAAGTACTGACCATTAGAGATAAAAGGGAATACTGAGGAGGTTTTCATGCTACTCCTATTTCCTAATGCTTAGTCCTTTTCAAAATTCAAGTTCCAACAATATCAACAAGCAGGGGCTGGCTCAAGACAATTGGGGACCTAAGGCGGTAATTTAAAATAAGCCTTCCTACATAGGTCAATATTTATCTTTATAAAAATTTCTTTTCTTTTAGATGCAAAACATGATATATTTATCTTTTCTTTTAAATTTCTTTTCTTTTATTAATTATTTATTATATTTTAGTAGCAAGTTTTTGCTTCCAAAACATGTTCTATTGGGAAGACCGTTGGGAAGATGTACAATCATTTTTTTTCCTTATTTGGAACTGGGGGCCTACTTTATTTATTCAGGAATTTTTTCCAATACGAATTCTTGTTCCACATGACATGACGTACATGCATTTTTATACATAATATTATATGCATACATGATACCTTCCTAAATCTGGGGCCTAAAGCCCATGCATCACTTGCCTTATAGTCAAGCTGGCCCTATTGCTTGCCGACCTCACTTTGTGATTTTGAATGTCCAGCCCGAAGCATCACTTGCCTTATGGTCAAGCTGGCCTTGCCGACCTCACTTTGTGATTTTGAATGTCCAGCCCGAAGCATCACTTGCCTTTAGGTCAAGCTGGCCCTATTGCTTGGCGACCTCACTTTGTGATTTTGAATGTCCAGCCTGAAGCATAGGGCTATGTTGTCGATTGCATTGTAATACTCGAAAGTCTGAGGCCGAACCACAGGGAAAGGATGGAAGTACTATTGAGAGCATTGATTTATGGGGGCATTTAGGGCCGCGAACCTTTGATGATTGAACAAAAAATCCTAAAAGTAATCCTAAAATATCCCTTGGACAAAGTCGAAGCTAATACAAAAGTGGTTTTCTCGGGCAGCTACTAAGATAGAGACTTTCCTTCCATCGGTAGAAAATGCATCTGATCAATTCTGGGCTTCTACTGGTAGAGAAAAACCTTCTACCATGGTAGAAAGTTGATCTGCATTCAATTCTTCATGTTCTTTCTCTCTTCCTTCAACTCTTGGCCCTTCTTGAAACCTTTTATATATACTTTCTCAAAATGACTTCATGGGCTCTTGGATCTTGGACACTCTTTGGAGCTAGTGATAGCTCTCGGTTACTCGTCTAACCTCGTGATACTTGCAATGGACAAGAAGTATACTTTGTGAGCAATATCATGAAAAAAAAATAAAAAAATAAAAAAAAATTATTAGCCTCTCTCTCTACCAGCCTCTCTCTCTACCTCTTTTTTGCAACAGACGCTTGGTTTTTTTCTGGGCGGGGGAGGCGCCGCCTCCGCCGCACCTCCTCCTCCCCCCTCTCTCCTCCTCTAACCTTCTCTCCAACCATCCCTATTCCCTCCACTCCATCTTTGATTCTGATC
>JAXBDA010007947.1:0-16154 GCA_036023075.1 Gaultheria prostrata
GTTAAATTTGGGTACAAATAACCTTGTGACCTGAAGTTACAAAGATATAATAAAAAAAAACATAATACAGTAATAATTAAGGACATAACAAATGTATATAAGGCGGCCTAAATGTGCACATTTTGGCCTTTATCAACGTGTCGTTGTGAGGGAAGTTGAAGGACTACGTGGGGGTGTCCCGGGGTGAAGGAGCATCCAATAAGATATCGAAATAGTAGACCCTCTGCCATAGTGGTGTTAATAGTTACTACACTCTCTGTTCTAACCTTGAGATTCGTAGATTTCAAGATTTCTTCCAAAGCACAGGCGGAAGTGCATTTGAGATGGATAATCTATCAATCCAGCAACTTCTTCGAATGTAGTGTAAAAAACAGACCTAAAATAGCATATTTTGTTAGGTGATTTTTCAGGAAAGGCATGTGCTATTTGTTGGTCCAATTGAAAGGCATGTACAACTTTCGAAAACAGACAAACAATCTGGATGGAAATGCATTGAGACCTCGTGTGCCTTGATCATTCTTCCTTTTTCTGATTGAGAGTATCAAGCAAAGAGGAACATGAAGTTTGTTGCTACTTACTAGTTAGCTTCTTCAGCTTGAAAGTTGGCTCCTCTGCATCTATTCTATTATCCAGCAAAAAATCCTTGCCAGTTTTTCTCCGGCTTGTAACACAGCCAAAAAAATAAGCCCAAACACCAAAAGCTAAGAAAATCATTGAATAAATAAAAAAGAAGTTAAAAATCGTTGTTCCCAAACATGGTTTCATTTTGTTGCCTCTTATTATGTTGTCAAAAAGAAAAAAAGCCACTTCTCAAGCATGGATGTTTGATTTGCTGATTTTCGAAGGTGGTTTGATCGAGCTGCTATTGTGACTGAAGACGACAACAAAGATCCGAA
The DNA here is from genome assembly GCA_036023075.1 of Gaultheria prostrata. Lineage (NCBI taxonomy): Eukaryota > Viridiplantae > Streptophyta > Magnoliopsida > Ericales > Ericaceae > Gaultheria > Gaultheria prostrata. The sequence goes on from JAXBDA010007947.1 coordinate 897, forward strand.
CTCCCCAAACCTCTGGAGACTAGCCACAGTCCACCGCGTCGAGGAACTAAAGTGCATAATCCGGATGCTGCCAATTTGGGCAGCCGGAATACTCCTCTTAGCATCAAATTCCCATGTGCACAGCTTCGTCATAGTACAAGCTAGATCAATGGACCGTCACCTCTCTCCGTCCTTCCAGATCCCTCCAGCTTCTATGTCAGTCTTCAGTACCATTACGGTTCTAATTGGACTCGTCCTATACGAGCGCATATTCGTTCCCTTTGCTCGTCGGTTCACAAAAAATCCCGCAGGCATCACCTGTTTACAGAGGATGGGGATAGGCTTTGCAGTCAACATTCTAGCCACTATAGTCTCAGCCTTTGTTGAGATCAAGAGGAAACAAGTGGCTGCACATCACGGGTTACTCGACAAGCCTACCGCCACCATACCCATTAGTGTTTTTTGGTTGGTCCCTCAGTTTTGCCTTCACGGAATAGCAGAGGTGTTCATGTCCGTTGGTCACTTGGAATTTCTCTACGATCAATCGCCCGAGAGCATGAGAAGCACGGCCGTGGCGCTCTATTGGATAGCTACATCGATCGGGAACTACGTCGGTACCCTGATGGTGTCATTGGTTCATGAATATACAGGAAAAGGAGGAAAAGGAAATTGGTTGCCAGATAGAAATCTCAATAGGGGGAAATTGGAGGACTACTATTGGCTTGTGAGTGTTATACAAGTGGTGAATCTGGTTTATTATGTCATTTGTGCTTGGTTTTATAGGTATAAGCCACTGGACCAGGTGAATGAAAGCAATGGAGAAGGGGATGACGAACTAGCTAAGGGAAGTACAAAAGAACAAACATTGAATGTTGCTAATGGAAATGGAGAGGTAGGGGAGACTAAGGTGAGGGAAATTAGGGTGGTTAATTGATTAGAGTCTTGTATCTACTAGAAGGGAAAAAGTTGGTTTTAAGATTTATCTCTGTCTCTCTAATTTCTATTTTTTTATGCATTTGAATGTTGAAATGTTATCTTCTTTAGCTGGGTTTTTTCCCCACAAATTTTTTTGAGCACACATTGTCTCTCCTATAAAACTAAAGGATTCAGGGGTCAAAACTCAACCGAATATTTGACACGTCTTCAACAACGTTTGATTTTGTTCACCCTCATTTAAAAAAGGGTGAATATTACCTTTATTTTGATTGGTGGAAATTGGCTAGGGTTCACAGAATCAATACAATTTTTGGTCATATGGGTTTAGTTCGGGGTAAACCCAAATTTTTTTCCACTAATCAGAGTGAACCTAACATTCACTATCTTTTAATGAGGGTGAACAAAATCATTGTCCAACAGAGTAAAAATTTGTTCACCCTCACTAAAAGAGGGTGAACAAAACCCTCACCCTGATTGGTTGAAACGGTGTTGGGTCCACGGAATCAATACACTTTTTGGTAAGCATGACATCTCTTTGTGGTAGGATCCACACCATTTTTACTGGACCCCACACCATTTCAACCAATCAAGGTGAGGGTTTTGTTCACCCTCTTTTAGTGAGGGTGAACAAATTTTTACTCCTTTTAGTGAGGGTGAACAAATTTTTTTTCAACTAAAGATTACAAAAAAACCTCTCGGATGAGGAGGAGCTCCCAAATCCAAATCCAAGCTCAACTCGACTCCCTCTCTCTATCACGGCTCTGTAACTTAATTTTACTCCTATATTAGGAAAAATCTACATTACACACCCCTTAAAGGTGTGTATGATATTCACCCATTGTGTAGTCAAGATTGTGTCACCTTATAATAAATGACCTGGAAAACCGGTTATTTATAACATTTATTCAGTTTATACTAAGAATTCGTAACTTTTCAACTCATAACATTTTCTTGCATTTTGTAACTTTTTGTGTGTTTCGTAACTTTTTATGGGACTCGTAACTTTGAGACAAAAGATCATAACTAAATTCTCAATTATGATTCGTAACATTCTTTGGCGTCTCGTAACTTTTAGACAAAAATTCATATAACTTTTCACAAATATGATTTGTAACATTTTCATTCGTCCCGTAACTTTTATAGTTAAAATCGTAACTTTTTTAACTATACATAATCAATTGGCAACAATCGAATACGTAATAAATTATGTAATCAATTCTATAATCAATTACACAACACAAACAATCAATTGTATGATCGATCAAAGTGGCCTTCAAAATTGAGTTATAAAAAACGGTTGAGAACAATCGAATATGTAATCAATTCTATAATTGATTACCCAACATAACACAATCAATTGGGTAATCGATCAAGTTGTCTTCAAAATTGAGTTATCAAAAACGGTTGGGGGAACAATAGCATACACAATCAATTACATAATCAATTCTATAATCGATTACACGACAATCAATTATGCAATTCAATAAAATAAGAAAACATTGTGACATCGATTGCAAATCAAATTGGGTATAGTATAGTATTTGATTTGGCAATCGATCATTGTAAATCACCTATATAATAGATTTTGGGATCGGTTAGAAACAACATTGCAATCGATTTTGCATTCAATCACTCTAGATAATACATATAATCAATTATAAATTCTATTTCACTATGGTTTAAATTCCTCAATTGATTGGTCTCGCATGTAGCCGACTATCTTATTGTATTGCAGTTAACATTATATGAAAATCTCGTGACCATAACTTTGTTGCTTGCCCGTTATCTTCACTATTGGTTTTTCATCTTTGTTTAACTCGGATGACCAACTCCACAGTTCCTTAATTAAAATTGTTCTTTGAAAACTAATTAGGTAAACAGTTATTATTTTCTCTATAAGTAAAAGTGTTTTGCATTATATTGAATAAAAACAATATTTTAAAAAGATCCAACCCTTTGGTTATGGTTGCATTCAGTCTTCTTATTTCCTAGAGTTTGTGCAAGTGTTATGCAATATATTGAGTAAAAAAATAATATTTTTTAAAAATTCAAAAAGAAATTTTCGCCTTACATGGTTCAAACAGTCTTAAAAATAGCAAAAATAATTGCTTAGCTTTGGTTTTTTTTTTTTTTTACATTTTAATGTTATATAGCCTCCGTAATTGTTGAGGCAAATGTATTTCGAAGAAGTAAATGAGTTTTCTTTAAAATAATTTTGCTTTCAATTTTCACAAGAAGAAGAAGAAGATATTGTTAATCTGAATTAATTTCACATACTAATTTGGGTCTCTCTTCCCTTAAAATTTAAAAATGCTTTTACTATAGCTATGGAGCAACTTACTTGAAGTGGTACCCAAGTCCGAGTGGTACTTGCACGAACTTGTCATGGAATTTCAGTTTTAGGAGGGCCCTAGTCGTATATGAAAACAATCAGTTAGCTCTCTTAAGACAGAAGCTGAACGAAGTGGTACTCAATAGCAATGTGGAAGATACTTTAAAGTGGAGGTGGGAGAATTCGGATGGGAGGTTTTCAGTAAAATCATGTTATGAGAAATGGGAGGAGGAGTTCAACTCGGAGAACCTTGTGGGGCTTGAATGCAGATTAGTATGGAGAAACATTTGTCCCTTTAAAGTTGAAGTATTCACCTGGCAAGCTTACAAAAGAAAATCACCACTGGAAATGAGCTTATTAGGAGGAACATATTAAGAGTTCAGGAGAACTCAATTGAAGGTCTGTGTCCGCTATTGTAACAACCCGTAATTTAGTACATGCCCATATTTTCATTCAGCTTATAAAATTGTTCTACTTTTACTTTATAAAAATGTTTTTCGTATTATTTCGAAAAATATAATATATATTTAGGTAGTTTTCATAAGTTAGTTCGGTATCAAAATCAGCATGGCGGAGTAAAGCAGGACACGTGTCAACACTAGGAAGGATTCTTGGTGCCAAAGTAAAGGTTTCCGGAAACTAGGTGACTTGGCATCTTATTATAGGATGGACTATCATGAAGTTAATACACCAAGATTCCAATTGAATTTGGTGCATGAACATTCGGATAAGGCATTAATTAATGAAGTCTTTGATAAGTAATAACCAGGGAGATTTGCTAGCAGATGATTCCAGAGGGCCTTCTCTAATATAAATAGACTCCATCCGTTTTTCTCCTTCCATGTACACCACGCACACACAACACACGGCAGTTAGGGGAAAAAAAGGGAGAAAAAAAAAAGAAAGAAAGAAAAAAGAATGGGAAAGAAAATTTGAGCAGTGGGTTAAGGACCTTGATTTAAGGTAAACCGGGTGGTATACAATATGCTCTTTAAATCTTCAAAGTATTTCTTTGTTCTTCTTATTTTGCAGTCTTTTTGCTGACGTTACGCTTTTGATTGGACTCCATGTTATGATCATGTTAAGATTGATACTGCTCTATGTGATAACCAAAATGCTATGGGACTATTTGGTACGTTGATCGAGTGGACCTACCAAGATCCTAACCTAGTAGCCGGTAATAAGAGAAAAGGAGACTTGGCTCAGAGGTAGCTGGGAATAAGTCAAAAGGAGGCTTGGCTCAGAGGGGGTGAGGTTGTTCACGGGTCATGTACCAAAAAATGGCCTAGTATGTGTTTCAGTGATATGGATAATTTCGACAGAATTCGTTGATTATTTTCCTTATTTGTTGAGCATTTGTATTATGTTATATTGTATACTTCCCGTTTTAATCTATTTTTTTCAGGATGGCTTTGAAAGCAAGAAGTACCATGGGGTCAGCTATCGGGAGTCACGTGACCGAATTCCTATTCAGAGAATTTGTAAAATAACTTAATTTGTACCATTTATTTTACGCTTAAAACGAAAAGACTATAAATTTAAGTATAAAAGAAAGGTTTTTGTAACGGATATGTAGTTGATTAGTGTTGACACCCAATTTTACCCCACCCCTATTTTCTCTAATCAACACGATGACGTCGACGTCCCCAAGGGAGAGACGCCCGACCACCAGAAATCAGAAACAACTTTACCGTGCAGAACACGCGATTCCCTTTCTACCCCTTCCCCACTTCACTTTTTCCTTCTTTCTCCTCCCCTCTCCTCTAACAAACTCACCCTAACCCAGAAATTCCCCCACTCCTCTCATCTACTTTCACAGACCCACCCCCAGAATTTCATTCGACCTCATTTCTTCATTTTTTCTCCTCTCCTCAAACCAATAATCCCCCACCACCCTAAACCCAGAACACCCCTTTCTTCCCTCCCTCGTTACTTCAACCTAGAAACCCCTTCCTCATTCCTTAACACAATACCACCCCACCATACCCCAACAAAGAACCTCACCTCACTTCACCTCAAACCTAGGGCCCCACCCCATACGACAGATTCCATGCCAAAAATTATACTATTCAATTCCATTAGTTCAGGTAAGAGACAAAAAAAAAAAGCCCGAATTTTAAAAGCCCTACATTGTACATTAAGACAAAACCCCTCAATTTTTACAAAAATAATAATAATAAAAATAAAGGTTTTTTTTTTGGCTAAGTAATCTGTTTCATTTTTTGATTGTGTAGAAAAAGAATGGATGCAAATTCTTTGTCTGGTTGGATGCTGAATCAACATCATAATCAGTTAAACATAAAAATTTAACCAAATAACTCCAATCGTACATATTCATGGCCAAATTCGTGACAATTTTTTCAAATAATTGGTCGATGCTGAAAGAGGAGTTCATTACTCGAAATTTTACGGTTTCAAGTGATCGAAAAGTTTAACAGTGAACTGAAGGGATGGTGAAGTTTCAGGTTTCAAATACTCACGTTTTGTTGGTCGAAGCTTTAATGTCCAACTGATATGCTTTTCGAAGAAGCTTCAACATTTACTATTCATGGAGATCCGTTGTTCATGGAGGCCACATACTAGTGAGAGAGAGAGAGGGGGGAGATGGGGAGGTATGGCGATGAGAGACGAGGGCGTACATTGATCAAATGGATGGCGCAGAGAGAGAGACGATGTTGGTCAAGAACGATCAATAAGTCAAGAACGATCGATAAGTTAAGACCCTATTTTTCCCTAGCATATATAAGAAGGGGTATATTAGTGTGGACGGCGCCACGCGACTAAAACGTGTTTTGATTTAAAAATGAAAATAAAAATGAGTCGCCACCCGAGATTTATTTAGAAAATGATTTTGGTACCCGAGAAACCGTTAAAAATAATAGGTGACTCTTGTGCCGGTTTGGAAAGAGATTTGATCCGCGAAAAAATTCTTTGGATTCGGGAGCCAGGTGACGAACGGGAAGGTTTTGTTTAAAAGCACCCCGCTCGCCCGAGAAATCCCCGGTCTTTACTAAATTTTTGTGGGATTTTTAGAAAACATTTAATGTAAAAACTTTGACAAATAATCAAGAAAATAACAAAACAATAATAAATAGGATTTTTACGAAACCATAACGGAAATAAAAATTAAGTAAAAGGACTTAATATTAATAAAACACAAGTTAAGGGGGGTAACTGCAATAAACAAAAAGTTTCAGAGATTAGGAAAACAAAGTACGAGCAGGGGAGAAACGGAGGAGGTTTTCACCTTGGAAAGTGAGCCGTACGGCTCACCCTAGGTGACCGTACGGTTAGAGCATGGTAGCCGTACGACTATCACTCCTCTGGTATTTTTGAAAATTTCGTTCTTTCCAACAGAAGCTTATTTTTATTTTTAAAATTGATTTTTTATGATAAAATTACTTCTACAAATTATTTACAAACTCAAAATATGATTACGAACGAAATGTATCTCCTTGTGAGGGTCGTACCGTGCGATAATCGAGAATATCGCCCGATACGAACCCAGGAGGTTGGTTTTTATTGAAAAACGATTACCTGAGCCTAGAAATGGTTACCGGAACCAACCTCGACCCAAGGAGATCCTCTCAGAGAGCCAAGGCTGAGAGCCCGGCCTAAAACAATGTGTTTATACCTTTGGAATCGCGAACGGAGTGAAAAACTTCGGGTTTTTCGGATAAGGACTTCGTTAAGGATGTTTTGTATGATTTGTAGGCTACGGTTGGTTTGAGAGTGAAAGGAATGAGGAAGAGTTGGAGTTTGAGACTTTACTAGAGTCTACACAAGGGTTGGGATGTAAGTTTTTCGCCGTGGAGGCTGGAAAACTTCACTGACAATCACTCCGTCAATCTCACTATGTATACTTCACTGTGTATGAATGGAGGAGAGGGAGAGGGTTTTATAGACGCAGGAAGAAGGAGAATCACGCAAAAAATACGGGGGAATGAGATTCCTCTGCGCGCCAATTTTCTGGGATTTTCTGACAAGATAACAAAACTAGCCGTATGGCTAAGGAGGTTGACCATATGGCTAAGGAGGGTGACCGTACGGCTAAGGTGCAGAATTTTGGACCGTACGGATAATTGGGATGGCCATACGGTTAGGGTGATTTGGTTCCAAAGTTTTTGAGTTCTGAATGGCCGTTCCAAGGTATTTCCGAGTGTTTTTTTCATCATGGGGGACGCACGGGGATTAAAATTTGGGGTGTCTACAATTAGCCTTTTCCACCCATTCTGTTAACGATGTTATAGCCCTAGAATTTCCATAGTTTTGGGGGTGAAGTTGATTGGTTTTATATATAGTTAAGGGGGTGAAAGTGACAAAACGTGATAGTTTAGAAGTGTCCATTAAATTAAGCCTTTTGTGATTATTTTAAAATCATAGGATTATCGAGTAACGACAGAGGAGCACTGAAGTCTTTCACTCCGGATCCGCTGTCCCCCTTTGGTGTCATACCCCCATTGCTGCCATGTGGCACACTAGAAAACCCTTTAGTCTTATTTTTTTTAACGCCAAAAACCCTTTAGTCCGTTAGAATGCCTGTCTCTGTTAACCAAAGGGGCCTTTTCACCTCCTCTTCTGGAAAAAACAAAAGCCGCACGACTTTTCAATGAAAAGGGCTGGAGGTTTTTAGAGTCAATAGTTAGAAAGGGAAACAAAGCATGGAGAATCAAGGCAATGGCTATTTTTCTCGCATCCCGTGTGAGGCAAGTCATGTTTTGAATTAGCATATTTGTTTCGAATCATATTAACGATTGTAAATTCGTCAGGAGCAGTTGTATTGGGATGAATCTGGAGGTGGGTTTTGCTTAAAGATGACAAAACTTTTGCTTAAATTTTTACCATATTCAAAACTTATGTGAACCCACCTTGCTATCAACTCCTTTGGGTCTCTCCATACGGAAATGTATTGTAGAGTCCAGGGATGGAGCCATGAATTTCACTTGAGGGGGAGCGATAAAGTATACGAGACAAAAATTCCAAATTAACATGCATAATAATATGAATGTATTAAACTAAAAAAGTACAAAAAACAACAATAGCCTCTTCGATGACAGCGATTACCTTTGCAGCTCTACACATGTAGTTTTTGAGCTCTAATAAGAAAACAAAGACCATACTACTCTGGACTTTGAAGTTCATTAATTGAGTATTCATAATGTTAATTCTTGGATTTTTTATTTTTTATTTTTTATATTTCAACCCTTAGCTTTTAGAAATTAATGTTGTATCCTAATGTATTTTAAAGAAGGGTAAATCACCTGGACACCCCTTGAACTATACCTCTTTTACCCAGACACCTCTTAAACTAATTTAACCTACGACAGCACCCGCTCAACTTCCAAAATTTTACCCCAAGACCCCTTCCGTTAGCCTTCCGACTCTCAAGCTCAACGTCCGGGTCATGTTTTGATGATCCAAACCATTCAAGTTGTTTAAAACATGTTTTTAAGGGTACTCATGAGAAATCAACTGAAAATATGATCGGTAAGTGCTTGATCCAAACAAATATGTATTCATAAAAAACTCTTTGGATCAAGTACTTCCTGGTCATATTTTTAGCTAATTTCTGGCGAGTATCCTTAAAAACATGTTTTAAACAACTTGAATGGTTTGGATCATCAAAACATGACCCCAACCTTTGAGTTTTGGAGACGGAAGGCTAACAGAAGAGGTCTTGGGGTAAAACTTTGGAAGTTGTGGGGGTATCGTCGTAGGTTAAATTAGTTTAGGGGATGTCTGGGTAAAAGAGGTATAGTTTAAGGGGTGTGTAGGTGATTTATCCCGTAAAGAATTATAGTTAAGTTGCAAATGTGTTATGACCAGTTAAATTGCAAATAATTTTGTCCTTGACGTAGTTATAGGCTCTGGACATTGATTGTAATTATGCGAGAGAAGAGTCGTAGTCTCGCCACAAATTAGAGTTCGAAGATGGAGATGAGTTTTTTTTTTTTTTTGGGTAATTCAGCTTGAAATAGAAAAAAGGCTAAGCGAATATACAGCTTGCAAGGGGCATACCCCAGGAGAAAAGAAAAGAAAAGAAAATGAAAATTGAAGAAAATTGAGCTTCTAATGCCAAGCGGCTACAAAATACTGGAAAGAGATAAGAAATAGAGTGTTTCCTACCCATCTAGAAAGAGGGGAAAGAAACACACGGCAAAAGGAACTATGTCCTGGTTCTCTGATTGGACTTCAATGCTACAAAAGGCTACAAGTATGTAGAAGCAGCTAGGATCTTTAGATCATGAATTGAATTGTGTTGGACGACCCACGAGATGGCATGGGGACCTGAGATAGAACATGTAGATGCTGAAAGTGGATTGGGCTGGAGCCAACAAACCTGAAGTAGCCCAGCGTTTGAGAAACTGGTGGCCCAATGGGCACATTGCTGACTAGAAAACATGTATGAAGCCCGATGATGTAGCTTGTCGGACTACAAAGACAATTGATCCAAGGGACAACCCCCCATGGATAGGTCTATAAAGAAATATAAGGGGACAGACCCTCGTGAAAACATAACCTTACCTAGAGGACATCCCCCTCTAGATAGGCTAATCCAACGCAGTGGATATTCAAGGATAAGCTGAGTTTAATGCTAGAACAACGCGGGGAAATTAACAACAAGCCCACGAAGGGTTCCCATGGACATCCCTCAATTGGGTAAGCATTAAAATACATTTGGTTGTAGGGACAAAGCTGTCCAGAACGGATAGCACCACTGCACAAATGCAGCAATACAGTCCAACCGAAACTGCACAAGAAGAAAACTACCACTGCCCAGTACTTGAATCATCTATATGGCAGCCCTCATCAGCTATATACCAGCAAACTAGAATATCGAACAGCTCATTACATCTACAGCAGCTACAACAGTATTGATTTTCAACAATAAATGGAAAACGAAAATCGAACAGCTCAATACAACTACAGCAGCTACAGCAGTAATGGTTTCCAACAATAAATGGAACCGAGGTATGAACCTAGAGATATAGAGGCTCACCCTACAACTCCCTCAAAACCTCACAACTTCAAAACACTCCCTACAGGTCCGAACACCCTCCACTTTCCTCACAATACTCCCCCACTGCATATTACCTCCACTCACAAAGAATGGTAGAGGATCAATCACTCAACTCACAAGGGCGTCACACATTTTAGAGGGATACACAACACAATTCCACGCTGGAATGCATACGCGGTTGCCAAGCCAAAAATCTGACCAAACTAACTTAGTTGAGCAGCTCAAACCTGCAATACCACTGACCCAATTGGGTCTATTAGAAAACATCTTGCGTTACTGACATGTCCATATCAGAATGCTGCCCAATTCAGACCATATTGCAAACACATAAGCAACGAGCAATCAGATAAGTTACAAAAAGGTATTCTTCCACAAATTAGATTACGCAGTCACTTGAGGCTCAAACCATCCGAATAGCTGAAAATGAGAACCAACATCAAGAGGATATAGAGAATAAAAGTAACAACCTTCATACATAGCAGTAATTACAACTCTCATTATGACAGGGAGGAGGTCAAGAAGCCAAGGTCACTTGCTTTGATTAAGATTCCCCAAGTAGTGACAGTTTGCTGCATAAAAAGATGACCCAAATGGGTTCATTAGTTCCTTGCAATACGGACCAAATGCAATCTCAACAGCAACCGAACTCAGAGGTTAAAATAAGACACTGCCCAAAAATGCAGCACAGACAGCGCTGCCCAGAAAGCAGCAGCTTACCTGCACATGAACACAAAACCAGTGCAACATCAAATGTGGTCTAAAGAAACAAATCGACACCAGCAATCTAAACAAACAAGGACTAAAATAAAACACAAAACAAAGACAGCAAGAACAGCTAAAAGTAGACTAATTACTAACAACTAAGAGATGGAAATGTTCCAGGAGGTAAGAAGACCCCCTGAATGAGAATCAGTAGGGATTTGAGAAAGGGACAAGAGCTTGCACCTAATGTCATTGCATATGCTAACTACCAAAGCAGGGGCAGTGCGGTGGATGTTCTGGAATTTCCTAATAGTCCTCTCAATCCAAAGGTGGTAAAGCGTGACAGTGAAAGTCAACTTAATGAGTGTGGTTTGAAATGACCTACCTCTAAAGGTAGAGATGAGATCAACCAAACTTGCTAATGACTGAGATTGCCAAATGAGATGAGATTTGGCAGAAACATCAGACCAAACCTTCTGAGTATATGGACAATTAAAGAAGAGGTGGTCATGGCTCTCACTGCCAGGGCAAAAGCTACAACATGAGGTAGGCTTAATTCGAAAAAGAACAAGCCTATCTTCAGTCGACAATCTGTTTTGGATGGCAATCCAAGCAATGAAGCTGCATTTGGGTATATGAGAAGGAAACCAGACTATATGACTCCAACTTACCAAGGGGAAGTGTGTCCTTAGTTGGTTCCAAAGGGAGGATATAGTGAACTGGCCATTACTTGTGAGATACCATTTACGGCTGTCAGAACTAGGAGGATTACGCCCTGCAAGGGAGGGCAGTGATCGCCTAATCTCATTGAGCTCAAGTGTTTATGTAACAGGGAATCGCCATTGACGAGAATTTTGAATGATTGCTGAAACTGTAGCATCATTACCCAAGCATGAGTCATACACTATACGTGAACCAAATTTCTCAACTAACAGGCCTAAAGGGTGCCAGTTATCATACCACAATGAAGTGGTAACCCCATCCCCAATATTGTATGTGATAAAGGGGTGGATCAGAGTTCTTAGTTGGAGAAGTTTTCTCCAAACCCAAGATGGACTGTTTGGAATTTTGACTTCCCAGAAACTTTTGCCTTTGAGTAAATAGGATTTAACCCACTGGTACCACATCGATTGCTCACCCCGGAAATAAGAAACCACACATGCTTGGCAATGGCGGCCTTATTCCACACTTGAAGGGATTTGAATCCAATACCACCCTCATTCCTTGGGGAACATAGGTGGTCCCACGATACTTTGGCGCTAGTGCTTTTAAGATCAGCACCAGACCAAAAGAAAGCCCGAAGGATTGATTCAATTTCCTTCACAACCTTCTTAGGGAGTATGATGAGTGAGGACCAATAAGTCTGCATAGAGAACAAGATCACTTCACAAGTTGAACACGTCCAGCATAAGACAAGTATTTGTTGGCCCATGACTTAGTACGACTAGTAATTCTCTCAATAAGAGCCTTGCAATCAGAGTACTTAAGTTTGGTGGAAATGAGAGGAACCCCTAGGTACCTAACAGGAAGAGAACCTTCTTTGAATCCCAAAATGCCAAGAATAGCTTGCTTGACATTCGGGGAAACACCAGTGAAGAATATGTTGCTTTTGCCAGAACTAGGAGAGAGACCAGATAAGGCCTCAAACTCTTGAAGGGCGTCCTGAATGTGCTTGATGGAGCTCAACTCGCCTCTACAAAATATCATAAGATCATCCGCAAAGCAAAGATTGATCATTTTTGTTTGCTCACACCTCCAATGGAAGTGGAAGTCCAGGAGGATGGCTTTTCCCTTAAGGATTTGGGTCAAAACTTCCATCACAATAACAAAAAGATAGGAGGACAAGGGATCGCCCTGTCGCAGCCCTTTCGTACCCATAATGAAGCCAGTGGATTCACCATTTATACTCAAATTATAGTTGGCCGTAGTTATGCATGCTTGAATCCACTTAATCATTTGGGGATGGAAATTCATAGACGCAAGAACATCCCACAGAAACTCCCATCTCACATTGTCATATGCTTTCATGATATCTACCTTCATAGCACATTTGGGAGAGGATGAATTTCTGTGGTTTTATTTTATTTAATTCAATTGTTGTAATAACCCGAATTTTCGTAAATAAAAATTCGAATTATAATTTTAATATTAATAATTTTTTTCGGAAAATTATTTAATCATCAACCGATTTATTTAAATTAGTATATATCCGTCTGCGTAATTTCGTACACATGCCAAGGATAATACGCGAGAGAGAGAGAGAGAGGCCGTGGGAGAGAGAGAGAGAGAGCCGGCTAGAGAGAGAGAGAGAGAAGTACAATTGGTCATTTCCAATTTTGACCAAATCCCCCAATTTTGACTTTTCAATTATGGCATATCTAGCCATTTAATGTGTTGTCTCTCTCAGGGAGACACAATCTACCCACTGACGCACCTAGATTTACTAGCTATTGACTTTCATCAATTGTCAGTACATTTTGCTCCGGAAGGTTACGTAGTCACGTGTAACTTGCACTGCAAAATAAGACTAAGTGAATCCCCCTTGTACTATTAATGACGCAGCTATTAATAGCATGACGCGCCTAATAAGTAGCATGACGCACCTATAGATTTCATGACGCGTCTATAGATATCGCAGCCTTTACTAGCCTTTATTGATTTGCAGTGTAAAATGACACCGGAAATATGGTTAGTCGCGTAGAGTTTACACTGCGGAACTTCGTAGTCATTATTTCCCCATGCATTATTGGTTTAGCTACTAACCTAGCATCATCATCAACTTTATAGCCTTTTGTGATCTGCAGTGTAAGTTAGTCCGGAAACTAGCCAGTCGCGTGCATTCTGCACTGCGAAAGTTCATAGTTTAGATATTTTCCCTTGCATTATTAATGAGACCTATTAATAGCATGACGCACCTAGAAGATAAGTATGACACGCCTAAGATCTAGTAGCCTTATAGCCACATGTTCCATTACAGTACAATTTACTCCGGCAAAGTAGCTAGTCGCGTAGAAAGTGAACAGAACGAACACGTAGTCACATTAATTTCCCCTAGCATTATTGGCATAGTATGACACACCTAGATTTTATGACACGCCTATAGATATGGTACCTTAATAGCCTCATGTCCCTTAGTCAGTACAAATTAGTCCGGTAACTAGCTTATCGCGTAGAAATTGCACCGGAAGGACCCGTAGTCACTACTGCTTTACTAGACTAGTCATTAATTACCCTTGGGAGAATATATTCCCTCATTTAAGATTGCGTCATAGGATAAGATTGCGTCATAGATAAGATCTTAGCCCTTAATAGCCTTATGTCCATTTGCAGTGCAATTTAGTACCGGAAATGTAGTTAGTCGCGTATTCTGCACTGTGAAAGGTGACTAGGCGAATTCCCCCCTTGGATACATTGCACTTAAAGCTAGGAAACAATAGCCTCGAGCCTATTAGCCTATGGAAAAACCCCTCATTAGGAACGCGTCATAAATTCATCCCACACATCCTTGTTTTGATTTTCTCCATTTAATGGAGGAAATTGCTTGGCAATTTGCCCCATGGGGAGGCCGGCCACTTGAGGGAGAGGAGGGAGCTCACTTGCCTATAAATAGAAGGCCATTCCTTCATAAAATTTCACACCAAAATCTTCTCTCACTCTCATAAGTTCTAGTATGCTTTTTAAGTAGTTTTGTAGTAGAAAATCTCTCTAGTTCTTGAAGTTCTTGAGTGTTCTTCATGAGACTCAACCTCCACCACCACTCTCCACCCTCCAAAGCCGCCCTTAGATCTTAGTAAGAAGTTCCGGCGAACCCTCCGGCGTTTCTAAGAAACTCTACTTTCTTCTCGACGCCGTTACTCCGCCCGTCTACCGTTAGCTTTTTCTGCTTCCGATTAATCTCGGAATTACGGTAATAATCTTTACCTAAATGTCTACTAGTTATTTTAGCGCAAGATTAATTTTTTAGTAATGTTATAATGCCCGGTTTAAAAATAAAAGTTAGTAGTTTTACGGTTTCGGAAAAGAAAAAGGTTATGATTCTAAAAATACTTTTTCGAACTTACGCTGTCGTTATAATGCCCGAATGGAAAATGATATTTCAGATTTACGCAGTTATAATGTCCGATTAATTTTTGGAAAAATACGCGAACGGTTATTTTTGAGAAGGCGAAATTATCGACAAATGAGAATTTTCTGAAAAAGACTCCGTGGAATATTTTTGGGAAATGAGGAAAATGTTTTATGACTAACTTGAGACTGTGGAATGACCCAAGGCTAACACCCTTGAAAG
>JAXBDA010007948.1:0-16153 GCA_036023075.1 Gaultheria prostrata
TTCTTTAACGGAGTTAGTGTTTTTTTCATTTCAAGTAGATGAGGGGGTGTGTTTGGGCGTTTTTAAAAGTGAGGGGGTCTCTGTGTCCCAGAGACATAGATGAGGGGGTCTCCGTGGAATTTCACCTTAAACTTCACAAGAAAACTAAGAGGGCATTAAAACTTGACCGAGGCTAGCAATTCATCAGATAATGCCCACTATTATTCTCCACATTAATCAGATTCAGGCTTTTTTTTTTTTTTAAACTTTTTTAAGCCCATCGACTGATCAAAGAGGCAAAGACGGGCACAACAGTCATATTTCTGACTTTGATTGCAAGGAATATTGAAACAACACTTGATTCAATTTTCTCAACTCCTATAATTTCAGCTCTTTTGTTGTCTGCACTTCCCCAAAACCCAAAAAAAAAAAAAACCAAGATCCTATTTCTACCCGTTCAAAAGTATTTGGGACATTTTCTTTTAGCTTGTTGGTTTAATAGAGATGAAGTGATTATACTCACTGTAGGATAACTTGCCCAAACGTGGCATAAACCTTCCCCAATTGAACTAGTAAAACATTCTCACAACTCTACAAGAACAAAATATGTATTTTCAATACAATTCAGCCATTTGGTAACTGCCATTAAAATATAAGACATCTCATAATATGAGGCTGATCGTATGATGTGGTTAATAAGTACAGTACAATTCAGTTCACCTTAGCCAATATCGAAAAACTGAGAAAATTTAAAATCTTTGCATTCCCTTAGCAACATGATACTGTCTAAGGTGTACTATTTTCCAATTTGGGACTATGTTCTTGGCATTCTTGAACATAGTCCCAAATTGAATGGTGGTGTAAGCAGTTTTACTACCAATTTAATATGTAGTTATCTACTGATCCCAATCTGGCCTCTTAGCCACATGATATAAATCTAGGATAGGAAGCAATGCGCAACTTTGGTACCCTGTCCTTCTACCATAAGAATATGCTCTCAAAGTGTTCAAATAATTAAAGAATTCCCCCTTTAATAAGCCAAAAATCACAAAATAGCAACCTTTTTATTCATACAATTGGATACAGTTGCAACAAAAGCGCACATTTTACTTCAGCAGTATCATAACATGGGAGAGGGGAAAATTACACGGAAAAATATACATTGGAGAGTCCTTATATTGTCTCATCCCTATTCAAGCCACAAGCTATCCTCTCAACAATGTTTATGATATGATGAAAACCCCCATATCTGTCAGCCTCATCTTGTTGTTGACCGGTGCCTGGTTTGGTAAAAAGCAGTGACATGCAGCCAATAACCTTCCTTATGTGCCCAAAAAACCAAATGGTGAGCCACCAATTTGGTCAAAAAATAGGATGCACAAGAGGAGGTAGTGGCAAAGAGAAGCCACAAAACCACCAAAACCAGGTTAGGCCTAATGGACAAAGCCAACAAGAGGGGAAATAAGAGGAACTGAATTGGGTTCTGTAAATGGATCAATTCAGAAGGGAAAAAGGTTGGAGCAAAGGGGTTTTGAGGAATGGAGTGGAGGCTAATTTAGTCATCTCCTTGTATGTAGGAGCAGAGAAGCATGGTGGCGCAGCGGCGGAGTATGTAAAGTCTAGCTCTTTGTTCCTTAACCAAGGAAGCACACTTCCTTGTGAAGCCATTGCCCTTTCTCTTTGAAGAGGAATTGGCTCTAGTACTCTTCGACTGTTGTTGCTTTAGCTCAGCCATGATTGCAAAAAGAGGATCTGAGAGTGGTGTAGTAGAACGAAAAATACTAAGTTTGAAAGTTAAGGAGAAAAAAGCTCTCAGTTTTGGAGCTAGACCCTGATGGGGGGAAAGTGTAGGGTAGTCTTAAGTACTTATTTATATGCCAAAAAGAGTTGACTGGAGATTGGGGGGGGAGTGAAGTGAACGTGGTCAGGTTCGAAAATAGAGGCATTTGTATGGAAAGGTGTAGCTTTTTAACATTAGTTTTTTTTCTGAGGAAGAGGGCAGTTCACGTGGGTTTGGATTTTTTAGGATCATAAAGCAAGTGCAGTAGGTGTGATTGGCTCTTTTGTTGTGGGATTGAGTGCAGAAAGACAGAAAATTAGGGGAAGGAAGCTTGAGATAAGGAGGGATGTAGTAATGAAGACAAAGCAGGGGAACAGAGTGTCGGCTTACTGATCCCCGTTGTGTGGTGGTTTCGGGGGCAGCTTCGAAACCCCAAGCCTTTGATTCCGGTAACATAGAGATGCTATTTAACTTAAAGAAACATCAACTACGAGAAGATTAACGTGTCTTGAGGTGTAGCTAACATCTCTAGATTCCGGAAACATATAGTCAAAAGGAGGGGAGGTTGCTTAAGCTCCTTCCAACATCATATCCAAACAAGCAATTGAATAATGACTGGGTTACCTACAATAACGACACTATAGGATTTGTAGTGTGAGATTGCTACCTTTCAAACTTTAAACCCTGGTACCCAAAAAGTAGACATGGAATAGCTAATTGGTATTTTATGATAACTTCACGAATCACTTACTTAATTTGCATCGTATCAGATACTATTATTAATTACCACTATTATATGCTAGTTATTTCAAACTTTGATTTGCTTGTCTCCAGATGCCCCGCCAGACGTGTACCCCAACATTAAGAATTTAGGATGGATAACACTTGCAAGGATGCAAAAAAATTTCTACAATGCTGGTGTTCAAGCCAGCTTAGTGAAAGTCAAACCTACAAGCTTGGGTAAGGAACTCACTTGCTGCAATGTCCTACTTGACCAATTCCTCTGAGATTAAAGGGTGCACTTAACCTTGAAATCTGAAAATTCATTGTGATTAAAGAGGGTACAACTTCAATAAAGATGAGGACATTGAGGAGAATCGAAGAATCACAGTAGGACAGTGGTGAAAAAAATATTCAGCTTGTCATGCTCACGAGGAGTATCTGTATCCCTATCCTTCATCTTTCCAAAGGCGGAACCGAAAGCAACAAATGCTAAACTGTTGGGGGCAAGGAATTAATTGTAGAAAGTGTGTACCAATGTTGGGGTGGCCGGCAGATTCATTGAATGAAGTGAAGGTGGAAGCCAGTATATAGTTGATTCATCCAAGTACAGTGTCTCTCCATGAGTATTGCATAAGTTAAAAATTACCAGGATCTAGTTCAAGAGAAAGACAGGAACCAGAGACGTAAATTGAACTTCTTCTAAGTAAATTGAGAGCATCACCCTATAGGCTATAGCACACTTTTAGGAAAAGGTAGTACCCGAATCTCCATATAATGGTAGGTTGTTTTTTAATTCCCCTTATGTGAGTTGGTAATGAATCTCTTTATTTGGAACAGAAATTGAATGTACAAGAAGTTCACAAGCATCTCTCCCAAGTATACCTCTAAATTCCTACTAACATTTTCGCCCAGCCCAGCGTCAAGAGAGTGATATTTTTACAAACTTCTCCTCAAGTTGATTGAATTTGCAGTGCTAGGGTACAATCATGTATACAGATTACAATGCTGAAAAAAAAAAAGGCTAGACTTGCACTCTTCGTGATAAGCTTTCAAATAGCTTGCTGTCGAGTAGATGACCAAAATGTTTTTGCAGCATTTTCCACGCCCAAATACCATGTATCCGCAGATCCTTAATTTCCCCATGCTTTCTCGGCAATCACAAATTTATATTTGCACGGTTTGTTACAACAGACTTGCCTCAGCTAGCTTTTTCTGCCCCCGAGAAGCAAGCAACTCATAATCCTGCATGGTTCAACAAACAATCACTGAAATATTTGTGTACAAGAACAGATGCGTCACTTTTTGTTATATCTAAAGTCTTATTGAGTTTTGTTCTCCTTTCTTCTTGTTTCAACAATCCAATACGCAGTAAAATTGTCCAAGCCAGGGTAAGGAGATGTGCTGCAACTGTAAACTGACCTTACAGGCTAAGGCAGCTAAAAATAAAATGAACATCACATCAAACCTGGAAAGCAATATTGTGCAAAAACAACAGAAACTAGCCCGTTAGTCGAACGTGATGCATAACCACAAAACAAGCTCTTTCCTGATAGTATTGTGGGTTACGTTACGAAGAAGTAACAGGGTGTTTTCCGGAAATTCGAAGTTCTGAATGGAACTCAACTAGGATACTACAAGTTCACTTACACAAAATAAGGTTCTTTAGCTACTTTTTAACAAAATAAGAAAATGAGCATAACACAGTCGACAAATATCATTCAAGTCCGCCTGTCCAGTAAGAAATAACACATACTACACAATTAGAAATTACCTGTACAATAGCTTGTGCACAAAACTTTCCTGAAAGAACAGCACCTTCCATTGAAGCCAAATATTTTTGTTTTGTGTAGTCACCGGCCAAATAGAAACCTTCAACTGGGGATCTTTGTAAGGGACGGCAAGGTTCACAGTCTGGGACAGTTTTATAAACAGACCTGAACAAATAAATAGACTGGGTTTTAGAAATACATAAATCTAAGTGAAGAACCACAGCACGGATGACGTATGGTCATCACTCGTGTAGTGGGGCAGGATATTCTATTTTGTTTTTTCCTATAAAACTGAATGGGTGTATGATGTTTGTATTGGGTCGAATTCGGATTTTACTGAAGTTAAATAGATCTGTTCAAATCAGTACGAATTTTGCTAAAGTGAAGAACAAAGTTAATAAAAGGAAGTCAACAAAACATTATTAGCAAAAGAAGTCCAATGTAGTACATTTTTTTTTTTGATCGGCAACAAATTTCTTAATCCAATGTAGTACATTTTTGCAAGCTAGTGTTCAACTACTACACTATGGATGAGATCCAACCACAAATCTAAGTGAAGAACCACATCACACATGGCGTATGGTATCTTACTCTGTAGTCTTGCAGAATGTTCAATTTTCTTTTTTCCCTATGAAACCGTATTTTGGTGTATGATGTTTGTATTGAGTTGAACTCGGATTACTAAAGTTACATAGATATGTTCACAGCAGTACAATTGAAGAACAAAGCTAATAAAAGGAAGTCTACAAAACATTTTGACAGCACAAGAAGTCCAATGTTACTACTTCATTTTGGCAAGCTGGTGTCCAACTACTACACTATCGATGAGAATAATCCAGCTATCCACCTGTCAAGGACAAGTGAGAATATTTTACTCGCAGTAACCTTCACTCAGAATCCCATTGGAAGTGAGATTCTAAAAAAAGAGTGGATTCTAACCTTGGTGTTTTAACTACATGGTACTTCAATATTTTTGTTTTACTCTGATCTGCAGAAATTTCATCAGGAAAGAGTTTTGCGAGTTCCTTCATCGTAGCGTCAAAAATTTCTTGATCACTTTTTGAGATCCATTCCTCTGCAGGTGCAAAAACCAATTCTAGCATAGAGCGATTTGGGTCGTAATATTCCTACACAAATAAGGTAATAATAAGGCACACTTTCTGGACAAATGAAGGATGATGACAAATAAGAAAATTGGATGGAAGGATATTGTTAATGCTTGGAAACAAAAGGGAAACAAGTAAATTGTATAACCATCAGTAAGTTGCAAATATTTTTTCTTTATTTAATAAAAATTCTGCAGCCCCTGCCATTCCTATGTCCATCATGCAAACAAAAGTAACAAACTGCCTATTTGCAGGAGACACAATAAACAAAAGCTACCAATAGCTGGCCATCGGCCTAGTCAAATTCCAAAAATTCTTCCCATTCACAATACAACTTCAAATGCTTACAATGTGATGCTGTTTCATGTCACTGACACAAGGAAAATATACAATAACCATAAAAATGGGTTACGTGAGTCCAATTTGACAGCTCATATTGGCATTCTTCTGGCAAAAAGTACAGCTATTGCAGGCATTATAAACATTACCTTGCATGTCACAGACATGTCAGCATACACACTGAGAAGCGGACTTCTGCATGAAGATAAGTCAATGGGTTAATATAGATCTTTAGAGCCAACAGCTAATTAAATTTGGTCGAAGGGAATACAAATTGGAAGTTGAAGAAGGATTACTCTCAATCCTTGACAAAATGGAGATAAATATAATAAAGAGGATATACTGGATGTGAATATGTGATATTCAAACACAAGGAATAGGGAGAGTGAGGAAAAAGAGGGCAATGATGGCTGTAAAAGGTTTAAATTTACCGTTAGTTAGTATAGAATCCTGATTGTCCTATTAGTACCACATAAAACTTTTTTGAGAAATCTTCCACTAAACAGGCTGCTCACATGTTAGAAGAACAAAGTTTGTGAAATTCAGATACTCATACCGTAAATGTGCAAAATCACTTGGAAGACTAGAATTTGTAACAATTAGAATATTCTTAAAAGAGGTTTTGCTATATTAGCTTTGAATTTGAAGGGTATGCCCTTTCTTGTATTTTCTTAGTTACTTCGATAAATTCTTGCTTACCCCCACCCATAAAAGGGGACAAAACTGAAACTGAAATGAATGAGAATGACCTGCTAAAGAGTAGATGATCGTACGTGTTCTTCAGTTTCCTGTCAAACCTACAAGTGAAGTCAACTAAATGTCAGCAACCAATGAGCTCGCATATCAGCTATCACTGAGTAAGTTATAATGCGAATCATAAACATTTACTGCAAACCCAACAAGAAAGAGAACTGAAGATTGAGAAAATGAAGGAACATGCTTGAGAAGTGTAATAACAAGAATGTTCTTAAGTTTCCTCCCTAAATCATGATATCATGTTAATGCAAAAACCTTACTTTCATGTTTACCAGGTCACACAAGTTGAACAAAGAATTATAAACATTTTCTGTAAATACAAGCCATAAAATTCTTATTTTGCATGGATAAGATCACATACTAGTCAAACACAAAATATTGCAAAAATCAAGCAGAAAGAACCATACTGACCATATGTGGACATTTATGACAGGAACTCCAACTAATTTCTCCAATTTTCTGAAGTAAGGAATCTCTTTCCAGTCTTCGGGCAAAAGAAGCTTCAAGATATCGACTAATTGAAACAAAAGCATCAGTAATCTTGGACTATTAAGTTGAGAATATTGGGCGAATCACAATAAGGCAGTAGGTAGTATACCTGGAGTGGCAAAAACATAAACATCTCCTTCTATAACATTACCATTACTTAGTAAAAAGTTCTTCACGGTTCCATCTTTACTCAGCTCAATCTTTTGAATTCGAGAATTAAGCCGGACTTCACCACCTAGTGACTGAATATGATTGACAATTGGCAGGCAAAGTCTCTCTGGGGGGTTACCATCCAAGAATGCCATTTTTGAACCATGCTTTTCCTACTTATCATCAGGTATTCAAAATTAGCTAGTGCTAAGTAAAACTGTAAAAGAAACATGCTTCATTTGATTCCTATAAAAGCAACTGGGAAATAAAATATAACACATGAAAAGAGAATTTCGTAGAAAAAAGGTGCAAGTAGATTGGTTACCAATCACATACATTGCAGTAAATATTCCTCACAAGTGCTTTCAATGACCACCATACCAATCTAACGTGATATATGTGAAATATAAATAAATCATCGAACAGGAACAATATCGAACCTGGAGAAACCGGTTTAAGGCAATCAAAATACACTGCATGGAAAGTTCATCAGGGTTTATGAAGTTCAATGCCTTTGACATGGCAATAAACACCTCAGTAGTTACTCGATCTGGTACACCCTAAAGGGATAGAAAAATAATAAAGCTATTAGTAACTTGCCGAGTTGAACAAACAATAAACTAGGACACTCACACACACACACACATTACAAAGTACCCCAAATATTCAGCCTCCTATTCTAACTCTTGTTCTACTCAAGTTAGCTTCATTAGTTGACACCTTTAATAATCCATCCATGCAAAATAAACCTGGTTAGAGAGTGCATTAAAAAGGCTACCGTACTTGTTTCCTCATCCAGTCTTTAACAGTTAAACCATCTTGAGCTTCAACATATGCCTGTCCACCGATCATTGCTGGCAGTAGTCCAATCGCAAACTTTACTTTCTCCGGCCAAGTAAGCATTTCATTATTCTTTAAGATGGCCCATATCCCTGAATATCACAGTTATATGAATGTACTCATGAAACCTTCCAAGGTAATTAAATAACAGAATCTCGAATTTAATGATGTTGAAGTCTATTTATATTGCACAAGCAAGGGTAGGGATCCGTTCTACTGCTCACAAGGTGAACATAACCCACATCCACTGCATGCTACTTCCTTCCACAACCCATGCCAAATCATGAAGTATTACTACCCCACTGGAGACGGTGCTTAAAGCACCATTAACGAGACCACCACCCTAAAGCATATTGTCACGAGAAGCAAAACCAAGGTTTTTCTAAATGAGTTGGCATTCAAGATTTCAAGTGGTTCTTGCATTTTCCAACTTCATATGTCCTATTTCCGAATTCTCTTTGAAGCTCACTCATAAAACAAAGATGAACATGCTTTGGTTCTCATATTTTAGTGCTGATTTCTTACCATTTAATGGAGCTGGTAGAATGTCAAGGAAGTCAAATCGACTGAACTCCCCTGGCTTGTTTGGCATTGCAAATATCATAGAATGTTCTTTCCACTGCAACCGATCATTTATACCAAGTTCTCCAAACAGGTTCTGGACATTTGGGTAGGCGCCAACTTCATGCAAAGAAACAACCACAGTTATCAAGCAATGTGTACTAAAGTTGTAACACCTAAATTAAAAGATGATCATCCAATTGGAGACAAATATATGCTATTTATATGGAAGATGAATAGGAAGACAACAAATACAGTTGGCCAATTAAATTTCCAGAAAGTTTCTCCATGACCCCTCAACAGACGAGATGTTCTGAGAGACATGCAGGAACTTTAGGACAGGGAAGCATTACGACAAGACATTCAATGATATATCCATCCCAAATAGATTTCTCGAAGGAAGTCTTTACTGGATCCCTATTGACCAAAATGGATCCATCGACCAAAATTTGACTTCTAGTCCAGCGAACAAATTATCATTTGGGTAGTCCAATACGAAAGACTTACAAAATATATGTAAGCCAGTCTCATACCAGTCACCATCATCATCTTGCCAAGCAGCCACCTGTACCAAATAAGAGCTGATCATTATCACATAATCTGTAAGTTATCACCAAACCAAACCAAACCGAGCCTTAAGTCCAATCAATTGGGGTCGGCAACATGAATCTATTTTTTCCATTGAGTTCTGTCGAGGGTATTGTGTACCATGATATTCAAAAAAACCTAGATCCTTTCGAACTACCTGAAGCTAATTTATCATAACTTATGTAACTCCATAAAAGTATCACATAATGAGTTCTCTGAAAAAGGTCACATCTTTTCAGCTAACTTGATTTTGTTATTTTCTCAAACCAAATCAGAAAGTCTTTGATTTTGCTAACCAACTATTTTTGCATGAAAATAAGCCGATATTAAAACTTCTTCCATTGGGTAACTGAAAAAATCCATCTACTCACACTTTTCAGTAAACGGCAAATTATATATTCCAACCAATGAAAGATAAAAAAAACAACAAAACAGCGAATTATATATTCTAATCAATGACGAATCGAAAAACAACAACAGAGTCCACATATTTGGTATAAAATAAGGGGAACAAAGAACAATACAGGCAGCAGCTGAGTCTTTTGGTTATAAGAGGGATATAAATACAGCATTTCACAAACCTTTCCGCCTAAAACGTCTCTTGCTTCCAACAATATCGGTTTATGGCCCGCATCTGCCAAATATTTTGCAGTTGACAAACCAGCCAAACCTGAAAGAGTGTGGATCACATAGTAAATTATCAAAACAATTCACAACAAAAGAAGACGTCATAACATTATTATACTTTGAGCACAAGAACAAAATCCAGGAGACTCAGCCCATCATTAAGCAGCCACTTAAAGTTTTGGTGCATGAAGTGGCCAAATCATGAGGCTGCTTTGAATGTCTGCATACACATAAATACGGTTGAAGGACTACGCATACACCTACATATGGTTGAAGGACTAAGTTTAAAAGAACTATTTAGGATCAAAGTCCAAAACCTAATTTCAGACGCTTGTGAAACATAACCTGACAAGTTAAAGCACAAGAGCTTAATAGAGCCCTCCAGCATCCCAAATCAATCACGTGTATGGAAAAACAAGACTCCCAAGTCTACTCCTTAATGAAACTATACACTTAGCTTAGACCATAAAAATAAAGTTAGAAGTAGTTCCCATCACAGCTGACTTCTCAATTGTAAGGTCTATCGGTCACGACCTTTTTTATTGGCATGTCTCATGACAAAGACACATTTTATTGTATCCCTAATTATCGAGTTGTAATTTATTTTTCTTCTATTTTTAGAGTGTCTGTTTAGGAAGTGGAGGAAATCAAATAAATTGTAAATTGAAAGATAGGGATTGATAGGCTCCAATATTTGGAAGGATTTGCACAGGAATGGTATTGAGCCTAATCAAATTGGAAAGCTTGGGGACAAATCAAATTGGACAGTTTTTAGAGGCACGAGGATTTTATGAGATGATCTCACTTGACTGCCGCCAATTTAAGGTATCACCAGGGTTTAGAAAGTTTTTAATACTATTAAGGAAATTGTTCCTTAACAAGGGCAGTCACTTTATGAAACCAAAAAGGCAGTAGAAGAAGAAGATCGTGCATTATAAGAGACATGAGAGGGCTGCGGGTTTTCGGGAAGAAAAAAGGATACTCATTTTAGTGGCTGATTTTCCCACGTTAAACATCAGAGAGCAGCACTCCCTTTTTATTCCTTTGTATGGGTCTTGGAGTTTTCTTATATTGAGCCACACATTCAACACTCCAAGAACTGTTCTTAAATGTTCGATTCAAGTTGTTGAGTCGCTCTTCCAGTGGATTTCTGGGAGTATTCGGAGGACTTGAGGATTCAAGGCATTCGGCAATCAACCACTTGGTGCGGTGTACGTGGATTCGGCAACACGATCTTTGGTCAGTCGGTGAGGATTCACGATTGTGTTAATTAAGATCGTTTTGTAACTGCACAGTGTTTACTTTTAGTAGATTGATTTCCTCCCGTGGTTTTAACCCTTTTTAAGGTGTTTTCCACGTATATTCTGGTGTTCATCTTTTGTTGCTTTTCGATTCCTTTTAGTTTGCTTATTGACTATTTGGTAGCATAAAAAAAAGGGATTTTTCAAATATACCAAAAGATATTGTAATGTGCAGAAGCATAACATAAAACAGGTTTAGAAAATGGGGTGTGAAAAAGTGAACCTAAATATTTACCTGCACCAGCAATGACGACCTTCAATGGCTTATCTGGACGAGGAGAAGAACGAAATGATGACGATAGGTAAGCAGCTTCCAAATAATTGACAGTACTCTCAAGCTCTGGTCTTGGATAATCCATGCTAACCACCTTCAACACAAAGAAATAATTAACTACTAGATAGATTAGCAACGATCCTCTGAAAACCAAACCATCCTATTACATTTGTAAATCAGACCTGCAAAGGCCGAACGTTCTTCATTGGTCTGGTTCTAATAGGATATACATTAGATATCCTATGACCCAACGAATCACTCCCTTGGAACAATGGCGCCTTGTTATGCCTTGAACTAATGGGACAACCACATCTCCAAGTATACTGTGGGTTCCACAAGTTAATTACGTTGCTTTGCCCAGTCCAATTTACGGCAGAAACATGTCCAAATTGAAACATGTTATCGAACCCAATTAACAGCTCAGATTCTGAAACCTGGACTAACTTCCAGGAAATAATTCAATAACTGCAGCAATAGTACCCCTGTAAGGAAAATTTCAGCAAACTAGAGCTATGTCATTAGAAAGAACTTCGCCATTACAAATTTAGTATATCTTGGAAGTGAAGTTTACAAGAACTTCTTGATTGCACAACCGTACAAAACTAGCAAATGCAACCCATAAAAGCAATTACTTTTCTCCACAAATAAGAGCTTCGCTATTGCCAAAATAGTCTATTGGAACTTGGAAGTGAAATTGCTGCTGAGAAATTAAGAAGTAGCGAAAACTAGCAATGCAACCGATAACCTCAATTCTACAACGAGTAGCTGTATTGCACCGACTTATTCAAAAAAACACCAAATTTTCTCCAATTATGCACAAGACTGTAACACCCACTACTCACCCCCCAAAACTAGTGATGGAACTCGAAGAATTCAAAAAAAAAAAACCACAAACCCCAAAAATGGAATATGGAAAAGGAACCCAGATTCAGTGAAAGAACCCAACTTTAGAGTAGAGAGTGAAGCACCACGGTGTTATCAGGTGTTGTACGAAAGTAAAGTTACCTACTCAATTCCGGAGTGAAGAAAAACTAAACCTTTGAGAAGGGATCGATCAAAAAGATTGAATTTTTCAGAAAAGGCAATTCAAGAACAAGCTTCACGGGGGGTGCGTTATACCTCGGGGCAACTAAAAACTGGTGTTGAGAATGATGGATGAATTAGACGATCCCTTCAAACTGAACGAAATAGATAATGAAATGTTCGAAGGGGATGGCAGAGTAAATTTGGCGCAAGGGACTGAAGAAGGGGGAATTGTTGATGCCTTTTTGTGTGGTGTTGTTTTGACAGTTACCCACTTATATAAGAAATGGTGGATAGAGAGGGAGTGCGGGGGTGGATTAAAATTAGGAAAGTGGGTTTGCCATCACTGGACTGGAGTATTCTATTCTATTCAAAGTCTTCACTTGTCTCACAGCTCTTATCATTCATGGACTGTAGATGAACAAGTCGGCGCCAATACGCCATAGGCGCCGTTATCGTATGTTTGGACGGAGGGATTGTGAGTTCTATTTAACGGACGGATTGTGAGTTCTGTCCTTGACCAACACCAGGCTATTCCTCCACTGGGTTATCCAGTCCTTTTTTTTTTTTGGATCGAGGGGTTATCCAGTCCTTATCCTGATAATATATGGCCTTCTTCCCTTTGTCCTTTGAGTTTTGACGCCCTTCCAGTTCTCGAATTTCATGGACTTCTCTAATGATGTCAACTCAGTGAGCACATTACGAACTCCATTCAAATTACCAACGTAAAGATAAAAAGATTCATTTTTGACGCAGTGTTCTCTAAATATATATGATCTTCCTAACTCAGTAAGTTATCTATGACGGGAAAGCTTGTTTCAAGAGAAACTATTGTTACAATTGTTTATCTACACTTTGCATGTGCATTTCCGACGTGATCTCACTATATCAATGTTCACAGGTGTATCCTTTGTTTTATCATCACATTTCTTTTAGATATTGTCGTGTTGTCGCCTCGTCGGTGCTCTCTTTTGTGTGTATTATGACTTTATTATTCTTATTGTAATAGCTGCACACAGTAAATTGTAATTTTGTTATTATTACTAATATATTTCTTCTCGTCTCTACCCACAAAAGGATAAAGAAAAGACAAGATATGTTCTTTATTTCTTTTTAACACAAGGAATTTTTCAAATTTATAGTTAGAAGTAGACACTTTAGGAAAAATAGATATAAAGCAAACAAACAAAACGGTTATAATCGATTTCCAATTTTCCATTTGCGCCATCTAAAACCCTCTTATCTTATTTATTATACCAAGATGGTAAACTCAATGAAATTAAGTTCTAATTATTTTTATATCTCAGGGTGCCTGAGTCAATTGACCACACGTCAACTAATATTTAAAGAGGAGCAAATCCTATGTCCCAAACCTAAACGAAATTAAGCCTAGTTGGCAGTATATATTTTTTTGTGTAATTAGGATGATATTCGATTTTACTTGAATAAAATGTCGACTAGATGTATAAGGAAATGGTGTCTACATGGAAAAAAAATATCATGCAAAGGAAGAAAGATTATGCAAATACTTGAGAAAAATAGGCTCCTTCACTCAGGATGTTGTTCAATGTTCATGGCCCAAAATTATTTCACAAATTCTCAACGACCCATGATGGTCTGTCGTGATATCTGTATCTGGACTCGAGTTGCAAGATTTGAGGCCCATATAAGTCCACCCAAGCATTAGGTTATGTGATGTGACCCAGCCGTTGGGCTTGTACGGCTAGAGAGTTAGACCGTTTGAGACCCAAATTGATTTTTTTTTTGCTCTTACAAAAATGGAATTAGGTGAGAGAATTAGTTCAATAATTCTTTATAAACTTGAATTCCAAAGCACGTTATTGGAAATAAAAAAATACAATCACCCGAGATGAAGCTCAAACTCAAGCTAATTGACTTAATTACTCATGGGGTTAATCGTTGCAGTTGTCTTTGTTGTTGTAACTAAATCTTTGTAATTCCCTGTCAATAAGTGTGAATCTTAAGTTTAATACTCTCCCCGTCCCATAATGATAGTCCCTTTTGGGACTGTGTACAATTTTCAACGGCTTATATATTTTAATGTGAACCTCAAAAAATATGCATTATGAATTTTGTTTGATAGATCTTAATTAATTCTATCATACAAAATTTTCAAAATCGTAAAAACTATTATAAACTAAAAGATATAAGCTGTTAAAAATGACACTCAGTCCTAAAGGGAACTATCATTTTGGGACGGAGGGGGTATAAAAGTCTTCTGTGAGGTGGTAGTCACTTTTTTGGGCCTACACTCTACTTTCTTTGGATCTCTTTGGAATGGGTTTAAATGTGGGCTGCCCTCTTTTTCCTCTACTTCGGTTAGCACCGCCCGCCCAAGGCATTCCAAAGCTTAAGTTAATATTCGCCTGCGAAAGGAAGAGTAAAGCTTAAGTGGGAGAAGAGATCATACCTCTAAGAATTTATCACATGGGTAAATATTAGGGGTGTCAACGGTCCGGTTTGGTCCGAATTGGTATGAATCTGAGGACCGAACCAAAAGTCTACGGTCCGGTTCCGAAGCAATCAAAAAATTACGGTTCGGTTTATGGTTTATCCACGGATTATTACATTCCACTAAATAAAAAAAGAAATTCCACATTTGTTTAAAGAAAAAAGTTAACTCATAGCAACAATAACACTCATATGACTCCCAAGAGTTCTTATCGACGCTACAGTAACTACACTAACTCAATTTATAACAAAAAAGTGACCTGTGTTGAGCATATAAGACAAGAAAAGCTTGAGTTCATCTTTTCATGCTCAATCAGTATGAAGTTTTCTTCATCCCAGGAGACCGGCCTAACCTAAGTAAAGGCACCTTTGGGTGGGGATTACTCTGTTATCTTACATTCTTCATTCGCATTAGAGACAGACAAACAAATTGCAATCTTGTACTCCGGTACACGGAACACTAACTTCATTTGCATTATATATATTTTTTATTTTATTTATTTATTAAATTCTCACGGTCCGGTTCGGTTTATCCACGGTTCTTTTATGAAAATCCATGGACCGAACCGCGAAGCACGATTTTTTAATTTTTCAATCCGTGTCCGGACCATTAATTCACGGATCTAATCCAAAACCTACGGTTCTGTTTGGATTCGCGGTTCGCGGGTTTTTATTGACAACCCTAGTACATAAAGAATTGCCTTGGCTTGGAGGCTAGGGCACACATGCCATCCTTGTGATTGGGCAACATCATCGACAACCTCTCTTCGACATTCAACTTTTGAGCTGGCATCGCGCACGATTGGGCACGTTGCGCAGATTTGACATTCAACTTTTCGAGTGGAGTGAATGACGACTGCGCCACGCAGCGAGACTGGAATGATGCCACGTGGCCAGATCGTACGGGATTGTGGAATATGCGCTAGGTACTATGTGCGGCCCGAGGACCGAACTGTATGGTCACTGTGCGTCAACACATAGCGCGTCTGCATCGCTGGGGGCCAGGGAGGGTTGTTATTGGTGCTACGTGGCGAACTAGATTGGGGCTGCACCAGATTTTCAGAGCATCTTTGGGTTCGATCGAGGCCTACGCTGCCACGGGCAGATGGGCCAGCGGGTTGCAGACTGGGAGATCAGCCTGTTTGAGTGTGGATTGGGCTTCAAATGCGGTTTGGACCCCAAGTGTAATCCCCTGCCACTACATCCTCTTATCCAAAAGCCTATAAAGACTAAGAACCTTAAAGTCAACTTCATCGTTGTTTCAATTTCAATTTCATCGTTGGTCGGTTTTTTCCGAATTTGCCCTTCAATTTGGCCTGAATTACGTAATCTGCCCTTTAATCTATTTTGTCAATTTTCCCAAATGTGCCCTCCAA
>JAXBDA010007949.1:0-16152 GCA_036023075.1 Gaultheria prostrata
TCCCTAATAGGTACTAGTCATATTTATATTTTAGGTAATTAGATCTTTTCTTGGTTGGCAAGTATTGCCTTTTAATTATTTATTTCCTAGTCCTAGTATGTTTAGGCCTTAGTAGCCTATAAATATGTATTGTAGGCCTTAGGGCAATTTGGTTGAGTTGGAATAAAGAAGAAAAACAGAGAGCTTTTCCCTATATTGTGAGTTGTGAGATTGTTCTTGTGTTTGTCTTATTTTTTCAATACGCTTCCCTGCATCACTCTAGCATGCGTTTTGTTGCAGCAAGATCAACCCCTTTGAAGGGTATCGCTGATCCGTTGATAGCGGAAGCAATGGCAGCTAGAGAAGGTTTAATCTTCGCACAATCCTTGGCAGTAAAGAACGTCTATTTGGAGGGAGATTCTCTGAGGTTGATAAGAATGATCGAAAAAGAAGAAAGTGTCCACCATAGTGTAGAGGTAGTTATTGAAGACATTGGAAGAGTGGCGTGTGATTTTGATAGGTGTGAGTTTGGGTTTGTTAGACGTAGTGCTAATAGCGTAGCCCATTGTTTGGCAAGTAGAGGATTCGGAGGTTTAAGCGTTTCCACTTGGGAAGCTTTGCCGCCAATTTGGCTATTCAATCCTTTGTCTAAGGATGGATACGCCAGTTGATTTATTGGTGTTGTTTTCTTGATTATCAATGAAACCGTCTATCATTTTGGTAAAAAAAAAAAAAAGATAAATGAAACATCGTCTGCTTACGACCTCTTCAACTCTGAAGCTGCTGGACTTCCATAAATTAAAACAGTCCGATCATCAAAACGAACAAGTCCTTACTATTCTTTTGGGGATCTGTTCCGAAATCGTTCCCTAGATCTCTTTGTTTCACGTCCAGCGTACGTAGCAGGGGAAAAAGGTTGTTGGAAAACGGGGATGCATATCCACCGTTTGTTATTTGCAGCAATATAACCGGTGGGTCAAATCATTCTCACGTGCCAGAGAGGTAGGAACAAAGACACTATACACACAAGAAAGTAGACAAAGCTCTGAGAAGATCTTTTCACCTTATCTTTCTTTCTTTTTTTTGGACGGTCAGAGATATCCGGGTAAATTTATGCGCACTATAACTAATCTCCTCCTCGGTCTAGCCAACATCAAGCCATTCACACCGGAATTCTTGGATTCAAAAGAAATTACTTTCTTGCGTTCTGATCCCAATAATCAAACAATTGTCAATTGTGTGGGAAGCAAGGCCGGCCCAGGAGTAAGCCCAGCAAGCCTCTGGACTTGGACAACAAAAAAACAAGTTATATTAAAGAAATGGGAGGTGGTGTTGTGCACCCCTCGGCCGTCCGATTGTGTTTTGGATGGCCCGGATGTGTTTTCATTTTTTACCGGTAAAAATAAATCAAAATTAAATTAAAATTGCCGAACACATCTGGACCGTCCAAAACACGATCGGACGGCCGAGGGGTGTACAGCCCGTGAATAGCACGCCCCCCCGGGTCCTATATTAAAATGTATAAAGTTCTGTAAATGATGTATAGAATCTGCTTGGTGTAGTGGTCATTGGTTGCCGCCAAGAATCCAAGTGATTGGAGACTGATTCCCCAAACTCCCCTTTTACAAGAATTTGGCTTCTTTTAGGCCTCTCTCTCTCTCTCTCTCTTTCTTCTCTATTTTTGTTATTTATGGCTTCTTTTCCCCCCTCCTAATCCACAATTTTACAAAACCCACACAACTCAACTTCGTTAAGCATTGAACAAACACAAATAATGTAGAAATTATATTTTCTTACATTGGATTAAAAGAAATCCCAATTGTGGAAAATTAAAAAAGGCGAGCAAACATGGTTTATTATTAGGGTTGGCACGGCCGGTTACAGTTGGTTCGGCGGAGAGAAATTTTTCTAAGTTGAAGTTGATAAAAACTTACTTTTGTAGTACCATGCCACGAGAGAGATCAAATGGATTGACTATGATCTCTATTGAAAATGAGCTCTTGGATAAGTTAGTACGATGACTCAATTGAAGAACTTGTTTGAAAAAATGCAATGAGAAGATTTCTTTGAATTGGAATCGGTGTTGCATTTTGATTGTGATTTTTTTGAGCTAAAAGTACAATGTAACTGTATGTCATTTATTTTTTTGACTTCATAGTAAGTGGACCACCAAGATTGAGGTCGGGTTTAAATAACTCAAATATTATGGTCGGCCTTGGTGAGAAGTAGACCTACCAACCAACCGGATAAAACCCTTCGGTGTACGTACCTTATATTTTTCTATAAAAATCAGCTTCGATCATTGCAAAAGACAGACCCAATCCCTGACTTCCGAAACTAGAAAGCAGGTACTTTTTCAATTGTTCATTGATTTTCTTCTTCGTCTTCTATAAAGTATGAATACGATTAGGGTTTTCTCAAGTCCTTTTCGTAGTTTGAGTAATACTAATAGACTTGTTTTGATTTTTATTCGCAGAAGGGTTATAGCAGAATCAATCAATCAAAAACCGTTTGGAGTTCTTTATTACTACTATTTTCATGGGCGACGCCGGCGGGCCGGGTGAGTGGTTTCCTTGCTATGCTTGTCAAGTGAGCAGTCTCTTTTGCTTTTGTAGTCCTTTGGTTCATTGTCTGTTCGGCCTTGAACTAGTGGTTTTATTGGGGTAAAAACACAAAAAGAAACCCTAGCTGAAATTTGATTTGAGCACATCAACATCTTCTGTCATGGTGTGCATGCACGCACTATGCTCATCGGATACTGGTGGCTACACATGGGATAGTTCTAAGACATCCGAACTTTGGTCAGATGCCGATCAAAAAAAAAAAAAAAAAATTGCCTTTAGTCTTTGTATTTATCATTGAAAGATTAATAAAACTCTTCTTGGTTGTTGCCACAAAAAAAAAAAAAAAGTAGAACTCCTGGAATATTATAGATACTCCTACGATCTTGTTGTTTTTTCGGCCTTTGTCTTTTGAAGTTTTTGGATGAGATGCCAATCTAGTTAGGATGCGATCCTCTTTCTTCAGCCCTGTCTCTCTCTTGTGTATTCATCTTCCTCTTAATGTATCTCTCTTGGGAATAAAAGAAAATAATGAGATAAGTAATACTACTACTCCATGAGGGGGTTCTATATCCGTACTTCATAATTTTATATTTCAGTACAAAGTATGTAGATACAGTAGATTTAATATTGTAGTCCAATTTTATCGGATGTCCACAGATTTAATATTGTAGTGAAACTTTTATAGGACGTAATCAAAATGAAAAATATGGCACCGAAGCTAATACTTCATTCTTGTATTTTTTTTTATTATAATTCTTCAATTGCTGTTGAATTGAAGAATTTCATCATTTTTGCCTCTTCTTGCCGCTAGATCAGACCTTGGGTTTAACAGTATCACAGAGAGGAAAGGTGTTACTCTCCCTATTTTGATTAGTGGGGTGACGACCTTAGTTTGGTTATTTTATCTCTCTTTTCCCTTTACTTTCTCATCCAACTCTGGATGCATTTTTTCATCTCTTTTTGTACCTGCTTGTCTATAGTTTTGTTGTTGCTCTTCTCGATGTACCTTTTGTCGAGTTTTAATAAAATTTTTGTTGTTGATCATAAAAAAGATATAATTTGCATTTTTTTTGAATTATTTTATCTCCAAATTATTATTTTTTTGAACGGCAAAAAAGAAATTTGTTAATCAAATATTGAAAGATACAAGATTAAATGGGGCAAGAGAAAAGCAAGAAAAGTCTTTCAAGACCCAAAAGATTGGAAGGCAGATGAGAAGACAACCAAACAATTAAAACGGAAAAACCTACACAAAACCCCCAAAAAAGCAGAACCACACCACCCAAAAAGCAAACCCGAAAAGCAACTAGGAGCAAAGATCACAAAACATCTAAAACTACCTCCTGAAACAAACTAAGCCAAACAAAAAGACCTAAACCACCTCCAAAGAAGGGCAACCAAAACCAACCCAAAAGAAGCAAAGGTGAACACCAACGAAGAAAACAGAGCAGACAATTAGCTCTTACTATGTCTTTGCGCTTCCATTTCAACTATTTTACTTATAACTTCATCCTCATCCCCCTCATAACCAATACCTGTGGCCTTGTTGATTGCCCAAATGGCCTGAGCTTCGTTAAATAAAATTTTGTTTCTGTTTGTGATACCATCCGGTGAGACAGAAGCAGATAAAGCAGCAGCAACAGCTACGACGAACCTTAATACCACACATATTTTTATTGTTTCTCCCCCCCTTATAATTTCCTCGATAAGCCTTAGAGAACCCCACAACATATTTTTTTTTTAACAACAAAAAAGATTTTATTAATCTTTGAAAATAAATTACAAAGATTAAAACGATTCTAGGCACGAGGCATCAAGACAGAGAAAGTGCCGACCCACAAAAGGCACCTCTCACTCCGATATAGACACCTGCCACTAGGAACTAAAGGGAAAAAAACAACCCCAGGTTGGCAAGAAACTAACCAAAACACCCAACAACCACCACAAAGCAAAAAACGACCAAAGGCACCAAAGAAAGACCAACCAAAGCCCCAAGAAACGATCAAACACCCCAAAGAAAGACCAACCAAAGCCCAACGAACCTGAAAAAAGACCCCAACGACATCAATGGCTTTCAACTGAAAAGCTACTTATGACTTCATCATCATCCCCCAAAAAATCTTTGCCCAAGATCTTGTTAATTGACCGAGTAGCCTGAGCCGTATCAAGGTGAAACCTGTTAGTGCCTTCAAAAGAAACAGATAAAGCAGCAGCTGCAATTGCAGATCTAAACACAACGCATTTTTTTTTCCTTTTTCCTTTTCTTTTGACCACCCTTCTTCAAGGATTTAGGAAAACCCAACATTTCTATAGTTGTTTTCTGCTTCCATTTTGCTTTCCCAGTCTCCTTCACAACGTCAATTGGATTGATGTCCACAAATAACTAGATACCCTAAACATCTTTTTCATTTAGAAAACCCACTTCAGAAAGGTTCCAAAAACCTTGATCAAATTTCTCTCCCTCCTTTTCCTTGTTGGGACCAACTAAATCGGCATCCTCTTCACCAAAAGAATCAGATAGCTTTGAGTCCCCAACAACTTGCCCCCCCCCCCCCGTCTTACAACAATCAGCCTCCATTAACTGATGCACCTCTTGATACTGCAAAGTCTCTTTGTTTTGATCCAACATTTGAGAACCCCAGAATATCATCAATCTTTTTCGCCTTCTTTTTTCCTTTAATTCCTTTTATAGATGCCTTGACTGGAGAGAAATGGTTGGCTTCTTGTTGATCAAAGGGGATCTCATCGGTTACTCCATAACATTATTATTCAACACCTCCACTAAGTCCAAACTAATGCATAGTTGAATCCCCTCTTATCTCCGTATTAATATCGGTATCCTGTTCATATTTCGTTTCCATGTCCTTATCCATGCTTCATACAACCTAATCCTACTCTTTTTTTTATTGGCAAAAAAGATTTTATTAATTTTTGAAGAGAAAACAAACATTAAAAGGATCAAGGGCACACTGGCAAAATCCACCCGAAACCCAGGTTTAGTAACATCATCCATCTTTCAAAGAGTTTCTCAACTAGTAACATACTAGAACAAATATTTACCGATTTGAGTACCATTCATTTTCAAGAGTTTCCCAGATTAAAGTATCCTTCTTGTCTTATAATTGTGTTTTCTAGTTGTATATGTATATGCCTCGTATTTCGACATAAAACTCTCAACCACGTACCTATTGAAGTAAACATTTAAACGACTTTACTTAAAATTGAAAAGAGAGGCTCCTAAATATGGGTTCTTTTTAATTTTCTCATACAAACATAACAGTATTATACGGCGTCGATTTTTGTACCATGTATCTGTATCTGTATCTATGTTCTATTTCAACGAGTCAAGGTCGGAGAGACAATGAATCTGAGATATAACAGGCAAGGACTGCTCACTTGACAATACTTTGCATGGAAATCAACACCTTTTGATTTTTGTTTAGGACATCTACAGAGGTTTATAAGGAAAACTTCAATGCCCGAAACCCAAAGGAAAGAGCAACAGAAAGGTACTACTATTTGTTTTCCCTTTTTCTTTTACCCCTTTTTGTGTTTTTGTTTTTGATCAGCAGTGGTAAGCACGGTCTTTTCTCTAAAAAAAGGGTAAAGGGAATAAGTGTAACATTAATCTTGTATTTCCCTTTCCAAAAAAAAAAAAAAAAAACTTTTTCACTCTCTCTGTCCCAAATTACTGGTCCGTTTTTCCTATTTGAGACCTCTTAAAAAATTGTTTATATCTTCTAATTTACAATACTTTTTATATCTTAAGAAAAATTTAATCATAAGTAACATAATAGATTGTGAAATATAGTCAATTGTTTGAGTGCCATGACTGCCAAAAAAAAAAAATCATTAGTAATATTATAAGCTAGTCCTTTTTATTTCTTGGCCATGTTGGCATCTGCAGTTTTCTTGATGGGGCTGGATGATGTCTTATCATTCCTTCCCCCTGTTTCTCTGTTTATGTTTGTCTCCTCTCTATATATAGTTCTCTTTTGCTGATCAAATAAGAAAATTGTTTGAGTGCCACGATTGTTAAAAGAGACGACAAATTTGGGCGAAGGGAGTATTTGATATCTCACTCTGTCAAACACAAACACGCTGGAGCGCACTCACTCAGTATTGCATGGACACATGCATGTCTCTAAATTGTAGGGCTCTCTTACACTGCTCTTTTAATAATTGAATGCATGGTCCATAATAAGCTAAGTTCGGTGTATGCGATTTATGTGCATTGAACGACTACGTACGATTACTGAACATATGTATGTCAATCATTTATATCTCACCATGGATATGTATTACTTCACCATGGATGATTTCATTTTCAGGCTTAAAAGAATTTTGGAATCTCTGTAATTTGCAAGTTTTTTTTTACAATTTCTTGTCTGGTTTATCTTTTGGATTCTCACAGGGCTTGTCCTGTTGAGGTTTCCCTTTTGGTTGGCACCTTGCTTACCTTTTTCCTGGGATCTGAAGTAGCTATGATCTTCTAGTGGATTGTTGTCTCCCTAGTAGTGATCCCGTTTTTCCTTCTGCCATTTTTATCTTTGTTTCCTTAGGAGATTAATAAAATTCTTACCGCTAAAAAATAATTAAAAATCATCTATATCTCGGTGTTTATATCCTGTTTTTTTTTTTTCAAAAACGATCATAAAGTACTAAAAACACTACGCGCCAATCTTTTAGGGTGCATAACACATACACATGCACAACCTTCTAAGCTATAGTTTTGAATTGGTTTGAATCTTCCAAACATAAATTTGCATGTCCTATGTCATTTTGTTATGCTGTATATAACAAATCTTGTTAGGGGTAAAACTAGAGACAAAAAGAGGTTAGATAGGTAAAATCTAATCCTCCATTTAACTGAAATGCTATAGTAAATATCTACGACCTATGTTAAGTAGTAGTCTTTCAAGAAACTAAATAAAAAAAGAGCAACTTAATGGTGTCCAAATCCTCACCTAAGTGTACTCTCGAACTGTGCATTTTTTTAAAATCGAAACTAGCATTGTGTTTACATCTATATGTGGATATATATAACCGCATGTCATGTAAAGATGTAGTTATAGGGGTTGTTAATTGAAAAATCCTATTAATTTGATAAAGCTGAAAGCTAAAAATTGAAAATTGAAAATTAAGTACTGAAAACTGAATGCTGAAGTTATTAAGCCAATAAATTGTTTGATATGTATTAAATCTTAAGCACTGAAATAAATAAGTTGTTTGATCTGTACAAGGAGCGGAAGTATTAAATTCACTAATTGTGGTAGAGATGGTGGTAGTTGTAGAGTAATGAATATAGCGGTGTTGGTAGAGTGCGGGTGGTGGTGATGGCAATGATAATTGCGGTTGTGTAAAGGGTAGTGGTGGAGGAAAAATGGTTGATGAAAACACTTGTAAATTTAGTCAAAAATAGCTTACATTTTAAGTGCTACTTAATGTTTTTTTTTATCTGCAAAAAAGATTTTATAACCTTTGAAAGAGATACAATGATTAAAGGGGATCTCGGGCACACCAATAAACTTCACCCGAGAATCAACCCAAAGGAAGGCAATAAGCCAAACTAAAACACCACACCAAACCAAAACGCTACTTAATTTATTAAATAATATAAACTGTGATTATTAAACATACTTAATTACTTATTACTTAATTTATTTGGTTTTAAATGCTGAATCTGGGTTATCAAACAAGACCATAGATATAAACATTTATAAAAAGGGAAATGACTTTCATGACACCCCGTTTTCTTATAAATGCATTATTTTTTTGTCTTTTAGGAGTAGTAAATTTTACGTGTAATTTTGTCTCTAAACAACCAAAAATGAGTACAATTATGAAAAAAGAAGATGCATGTAGATATAGAGAGACATTTGAAACCCCTTCTTCCTAGTTTCAGGGATTTTGTTGTTCTTTGATTGATGGGAAACGAATTCTCTCCTACGTTGCTATAGGAAATTGCATTTGGGAAAGGAAAATCCTATGGGTACAATACTTTTGTGTACCCCAAATGTTACCGCTTTCGTGAAACTTATTTCTGGGTCTCACAAAATGCTGTTCAATATTCTTCAAACACTTTTTAAAGGGCCACTATAAAAATTAGCTCAATTTAACATCAGTAAGGATTCGATCGATAATATGGCCAATTTACTGTTCCCGAAAGGGGTCCTACGAAAGCGGTATACATTTGGGGTACACAAAAGTGTTGTACCCTTAGCAGGACTGTAATCACCTCTATATGAAAACAAACTTGGGTGCAAATAGGATACCATGTGGGCCTGTGGCGCCTTACGTGATACCCGCAACGTCTCATCACAGCTGTCCAAAAGTATTTTTGATGGTCTGAATTTTAAATAAACTCATACCGATAAGAATTGATGCTATTACGAATTTATTTAAAATTTCAACCATCCAAAAATATTTTAAACAACCAAAATGCATCCTAAGTATTGCCACTTTGTACCAGCCAACATCCAAGTTTTTCTCCCCTTCATCCGTGAATATTAGAACGGTGACCGTTACAATTCCGACAAACCTCTCCACCCACCGACAACCATTACCATAGTCTTTCCTATTTATGGAGAATCCTGACAAAACTCATCAGTGTCTCGTTTGACATGACCCATGTCTTACAACCTCACTGTTAGCTGATTTTAAATGGGAAATGATTTCCACACCCCCTTTTATCCTCATACAGTCTCTTTTTGTCTTTATTCAACCTGAAATTATCAAATTGCCCTTCATATGGAAAATGTGACTCTTGAAGTAAAGGTAATTTGGTAATTTCAGGTTGAATAAAGACAAAAAGGGAGTGTGTGGGGATAAAAGAGGGATGTGGAAATCATTTCCCTTTTAAATTTACGATATATTTATCATATTTGTGATTGCTTCATCATATTTATTTTTATTATATCTGTTAATACGTATATCATATAGTTTTTATTGCTTTTCATTATGCTTAAGATAAAGTGCAATCTCATACTGCCGATCGAAAAAAAAGTGCAATCTTATAATGATATAAAGAGATTTCGACTGATTAATTTTTGACATACTGTTATAATTTTTGTTGTTAATTTAATTCACAGTAAACTTTTCTCAGTTGTCTCAAATTTAAGAATAATAGGAATTGTGCATATACCGATGTAACGTGAATTTTTCAGCTAAAGGAATTAATTGATCTTTGAGAATATAAATATCAAGATTTATCAAGGGCACAAGGGCGTCACATTGGGTTTTATTTATTTTTGATTAGCTAAATTTTTTATTAAGAAAACTTGACAAAGGATAACATCAAGTTGGGGGCGAGGGAAAATGCATCACAATGGGTTACGAGTATCCTAACTAGATAGTCCATACCAGGCGGAAAGGTTTGAGGGACTATTAAAATTGGTCCCCCAAACACCCCCGAGAGGTGAAGTAGAGATGGAGGTAGCCCTCACCAGAGGTTAGGGAAGGGAGGAGCTAAAGGAATAATCATTAAATAATCGATACCATTGGAAGTAAACAAGCTGTAAGGCCTCTAGAAGAGCCTATATCGATAGTTTAATGATGCTAAGGTATCTTATGCAATAAAAGAAGTTTAATGCAGATTCTCATATCACATTCAACCGCGTCAATCATATGATTTTCAAGATTCCAAAAACAAAAACGAATCAACAAAAACTCTAATTCCAGAATGATTATAACTCAAACTCAGCTAGAAAGTCAACAAAAGTACTATTAACTATGTAAAATCAGAATGAGAAAACTCACATGCATCATTAAAACACAATCCAAAACAACACCACAAATATCATTAGCAAGATTCCACATCATGCAGTGGAACAACCAACATTAAACAGATCGAATCCCATAGACACAAAATAGCAACTGAAGTTATGCCTGTTACTGAACCACCAACATGTACACGCTACTTTGGGGTCAACCAAATCAGATTCCACCATTCCATCAGATGTAACATGATTTCATTTTCGACTAATTTTCCATCATAATATGAATTTAACGTGATTTTGAATGATTTATGATAGACTTGCCCCAATTTTGGTATGATTTTTTTCTAGTTTTATCAGTGTAGAACTTGTATTTAATTTTGTAAAATTAGGAGAGAGGTCGACTGGTATTTAGTGGTTCTTTTAAAGGATATGACTAAAAAGATGACCACCTAAAGCAACTAATACTTCCTCATAAGGATCTCAATCCAGAGCATAGGACAATGACTTGAGAATCTGGAAAAATTTAGTTTATATAATAGACGTATCTTCTAACCTTGGGGTTTGGTCTGATGGTTTGTTTAGCACTCGTTTTGAGTGCGAGGTTTGCGGTTCAATTCTTTTGGACATGAGGTTAATTGGCCCTCATAGTAATGCAAAATATATTAACATACCAACATTCGTAAAAAAATAAAAGCAAGCATAATTTTGAAACAAGAATATCCGAAAAATAACAAGTACTTATTATATCTTGGCACATACATAATAACCAATCATGTTTTACTCAAACTTACCCTAAAGTGATGTTTGGCGAGTTGTGGTATAGCCAAGAGAATCAGGGGTAGTGAGGGTACACTTCAATCAAACGAATTTGTGATAATCGATAGAACTAGAATAATAAAATACTTTTGTGCTGAAAATAATAATAAAAAATAACACATTTATTAAGAAAGTTAATTACACACAAGTCAATTGCTTTGTCTCAACAGATCAAGTTTATGAGCAATTTAATACACAACAACTAAAATGTAATATTTATCAATCTTGCTCCAATTAGAAATAATATTTTCTTTCAAATTACATCTAAATTCTCCAAGTTTGAATAGCGATGTGAGTTCTATCGACAAAGAAAAGAAACAAGACTATTGTAAAACTTGTAAATAATGTTTTAATCCACTCGGTGCTCTCTCTCTCTCTCCTTTACGGCTGAGATCCTCTCGGTGCATTCTATGATTAGTTGGACCGGACGAAGCCCTCGAGGTCCAAACAACTTTTAATTGAAATTGTCAAATTCGACAATTAATTGACGAGTTCGGAATCAACCCAAACTCGGCGGGCTGAAGCAGAATTGCGATGCAATCATGACTCACCACACTAAAGTCGTGACTGATGGTGGATTTTTGCCAAATTCCTTTGTTTAAGCCTTCAATTTAGTTTTTTGCTATATTAGGAATAATTAGATTATGAAATACTCTTAAAGTATAATTCCATTTAATTAGTTGATTCCAATTGGGTATATATTCTTTTTCTTTCTAGTTTTCAATTTTGGAAGTTTCCTAATTTCCGTGATACTTTATTTTTTAGTCGTAATTGCTAGGGTTTCCCTATGAAAGGCCATGTAATCTATATTATTAGCAGCTTTTAACTAATTATAATTTAGAGTTTCATCTCTTTTTTGTGGATTCAAAAACATTCGTGGATTCGAGTAACTATCTTGTTTGAGCTAGTAGGCTAACTAGTCTCTCGCGAATTCCACTGCGTCAAGAATGGTCGATCAAAAACTACTGTTAAGTTGTTAATGGCACTTTAACAATAACTGGTCGATCAAACCACATTCGTGACCGTTTGATGCAGACTGGAAATTTACTACTCCCTCCGTCCCTTATTATGTGTGTTACCTGAGAATTTCAACTATTTTTCTCTTACATCAACTTTTACATCTACTTTCCATCACTTACCCTTATCAATATAATAATACCCACTAACTTTTTAAAAAAGAATCTACTTTTAAGGGCAAAATAGAAATGTACCAACTAACTTTTCAAAACACACACTTATTAAGGGACAACCCAAAATGGAAATGTACACACTATAAAAGGGACGGAGGGAGTATTATTTAAAAAGTAATAGTAATATTTTAGTTTCTCTTTGATGCAGAATGGAAATTTACTATTATTTAAAAGTAATATTTTTATTTTTTCCTTATTTCAGTTTTAGTTGTTAGGGATCGAATCTTTCAATTTTAGAAATAATTATTCTGGAGTATTTAGTTTTCCGGTTTTGCCTAGTTAGGTTTTTTTTTTTTTTTAAAACATTTACTTGGTTAAGAAGAATAGTTAGCTTATAATTTTTCTTTTTGCTTTTTCTTATTTCCTAGTATGTAGGGTTTTTTCAACTATAAATTAAGTTGTTAGGCTTAAGGCAATTCTGTTTTTTATTATTAATGAAAAATTGAGTCTTAGAGAAAGAATTTTCTCTAGATTATCATATTTGTGATTGTTTTCGTTACACGTAAATCATTAAGTCATACAATTCACCGTTTATTATTTCTGAAGAGGAATGCGATGCAAACACACGTACACCAATGTCCCACCTATAAAATAAACGACTCTCAGATCATTGAGGTAAGCAAAAATCAAAGTGGATGTTTATATTTATATTTCACGGGTTGTTTACCATTCACGTCCATGTCTTTTCCTCCCCCCTCCCCCCCCCCCCCCATTTTACTTGCTGAAAGTTGTTGCGAAGATGGTGGATGCACATGCATTGTAGGTTTTGATGGAACCCCACCAGTGAGTCAAATCTCTTTCTCACGTGCCAGAGGTAGGAGGAAAACCCATGCACAAGTCACAACAAGAAGGAGTAGACAAGTCAGAACTCAGAAGTATCTTCAAAATTTAA
This sequence comes from Gaultheria prostrata, assembly GCA_036023075.1. NCBI lineage: Eukaryota > Viridiplantae > Streptophyta > Magnoliopsida > Ericales > Ericaceae > Gaultheria > Gaultheria prostrata. The sequence continues at coordinate 13,160 of JAXBDA010007949.1, forward strand.
TGGAATGTTTTCCTTAATGGTGTGCTTGGTTGGATGGATTATTGGAATGTAAATTGGAATAAAATTAAGAATGGAATGAAATTGAAGGAATTGAGATTGGAATAAGCGTTCTCATTCCCATGTTTGGTTATGGCTAGGAATCAGTAGGTAGAATGGAATTCTCAATCCAATTCCTACGTTTGGTTTGCTAGAATCACATTTCAATGGAATGAAATGTCTCCCAACAATAAAACTATCGCATATTTTTTTTTGATAGGCAAAAGAAATTTTAGTAATCTCTAAAAGAAAACAAAGATTAAAAGGAACAAGGGCAAACAAATCTACCCGAGACCGAAGGAAGATGTTGGCAAGAACCAACAAAAGAAACAACACAAACACAACAAAACACCACCACCGGATAGGACCCCAAAAAATATCCCATATTAGATACACCATGTTCATAATTTTTCAACACCTAGGCTCGTTTGTTACGAAGTAAAACATTTTCATGCGAAAATATTCTTTATGTAAAATGGTTTTGTCAAACTGAACTTTTTGCTTTTATTTTTCGGTGCTTGGTTGATAATTGGACAATATGTATTTTTTTCAATACATAATCTTCTACTGTAGAAATTTTTCAACACAATATCTTTAGAAATTGACTGAAATCTCAGAATCAATCCATTCCGAAAAGGAAATCAGTGGATGGAACCCCATTGATGAGGAATTATGCTCTCAACTCCCACCTAGAACTTCCCAAATTAATGGCATCAATCTCTATGTGGACCTCAATTCAAAGGAGAGGAGGAAAAAAACAAGAACTTTTATCTCTGATCTCTTTCATTCTATGGAGGAGGCATGCAGCGAGCCAGAACAATCAAATCGTGGAGCAGTTTAGGGGCGTTTGCTAACATTTTTATTTTTTATTTTTTATTTCTAAAAAACTAAAAGTAGAATCATGTTTATTGTTTATAAAAACAAAAATAAAAAAAACATGTTTGGTAATAAAATTTCTATTTTTTGTTTTCTGTTTTTAAACGACCCTGTTTTAAAAACAAGGCAAATCACCTTTTTTGTGTTTTGAAAATTTTGAGAAATTTTGAAAACGTTTTTAATAAACACAAAACATAAATAAATTACCAAACACAATTTTGTTTTTAGTTTTGAAAAATTTGAAAACAAAAATAAAAAACAGGAAACAAAAACGTTACCAAACGCCTCAGATTCTGTCAATTTTGAGGAACACCTCAACGGGGTTTGAAACTTTAGCCACCTTAACCGAGGGAGATTGAGGAGGCCTGATTACTATGTGGAACAAGGATATTTCCTGGGCTGATCAAACAATCATTCACAAACACTTCTAATTCAAGAGCAGAAATTTGGAGATGCTAAAAAATGGCAGAATCAATATGGAAGCAGAAATCAAGGGTCTGAAAAAATCACCAAGTTCTTTCAGATCACGGCCAATATCAGGTTCAGGAGAAATCTTAACGGATCTTTTGATATCAGATTTTGCCCCACCCCAATTTATCAAATCAAATCCATGACGTCGACACTCTTAAGGAAGAGACGTCGGATCATCATAAATCAGGAACAACCTTACCGAGTAGAACAGGCCATTCCCGGTAAAGGTAAACGGGCACGGTACAAACTACCACAACATTCAATTCCAAACATTAAAGTAAATAAATGCAACCATATGCACGCTGCTGCTTCGACCACCGATATATATTCCGCTGCCCTAACCACCTTTACACCTTCTGAAGCGCTACCACCGATTGTTGCTCCGCTACCCTATCGACACATCTCCAGAACAGGCATCCGAAAAAAGCCTTCAAGACTGCCACAAAACAACTCTGAAGCACCTTAAAAAAGCTCCTAAATCAACCCAAATTTATCCCTTAAAAATAGCACCCACACTAACTCCTGAAACATCACCAAATGACTCCCAGAACAGGCGGGAAAAAAGAAGAAGATCCTAAATAGCCGAAAAAAAGCACCCAAAACAACCCCCTATATGCTTCAATCTCCACTGTGCTGACATCACCAACCCAAACACCCTAAGCCGTCGTGAACACACCAGAAAAAGAGATCAATAGATGCAATTCCAGAAACCCAAGCCACTTCTATAAGATTGAGAGGGATTATAGCTGGCAGGTAGCCTTTGCCTTGTGTTGGGCTTCCAATTCGGCTAATTTGCTAATAACATCCTTTTCATCTCCATGACTCCATCGTACCTGATTCCCATTATTTCGTTAATAGTCAAAATAGTCTGATTTTCATCAACTAGAATTCTATTCCTGCTGTTAATGCCCTCTGATGAGATAGAGGCCGACAGAACAGCAGCTGCCATTGCTGATCTCAAAACCACACACTTGCTCTTATTCCTGCCATTTTTTTGGTTACCTGGTTTCACCTTCGAGAGTCCTAGAATTTCATCAACATTTTTCCTCTTTTCTTCCCTCGAACTCCTTTAATTGCTGCTTGAATTGGTACTTGATTATTGTCGAGTAAGTCTACGTGAGCCCCATATTCACACCCCACATGAGTCTTGGTTGCTCATGACTTACTTTTAAGTCAAAAAAAATAGGATGACATATATACAAGTCCGAAAAAAGAGAGTCAAGGTTACATTGTACTTTTTAGCTTGGAAAACATTAAAAAAACACAATATAAATATAACCCGGCCGGTCATAGTGTTTTATGATGAGCATGAAAAAAATTTCTCATTGTATTTTTTTAAGCAAATTCTTCAATTGAATCATCGTACTAATTTATCAAAGAACTCATTTTCAATTGAGATCCTAGCCAATCCACTTAATCTCTCTTGTGATAAGGTACTACAAAAGCATATATGTATTTGTGGGAGGCGCTTCACCGGAGTTACTGCTTACGTCCTTCAATTGCGTTGTTGAAAAGGTAGCCCGAAGCGTAGGGCTCATGTAGGTAGTAGCATAGTAACCCGGCATAGCCGGAGTCGATTTCCACAAGGACCGAATGGGATCGGCATGAGT
>JAXBDA010007950.1:0-16148 GCA_036023075.1 Gaultheria prostrata
GATACGGGTATCAAAATTTGATTTATTGTTCATTATCAATGTAGCGTTGTGAGGTGACTTATGGGTAAATTTATGAGTTTATCGAGATATCTCTCAGGGAAAAATGTTTATTAAATATGTTGAAAATTGAGGGCGTGACAATGAGGATGTTTATTCTAGCATCTTGATGAGAGATTATTAAAGAATTTAGCCCATTTTTAAATTTTTCCAAAGTCTTGTTTTTCAATTCAAAGGATACACTGTAAAAAAAAAAAAATACTGAGGATCGGGGCAACCATTTTGAGACCGTTTTCCTTTAATCAAACTCCTCCGGTATCAGCCGTGCTCAAACGGCTTCCTATGTTCCAGTCTATCCTCAAACATTTTTTATCTAAAAATTTCAGCAGCCTTATTGCTCTGTCTTGGATGGTCATGAAAGTTGACCGGTGACCGGCTCTGGTTCCAACACACTAGAACTTAACCTACTGAGTAGCGACCTACTCATGGCTGTTGAAAACTTTTTTGAGACTTAGAGTGACATACACAACACAAAAACAACATTCTCCTTTTTAAAAATGAAATAGGAACGCCACTAAGTGTGCTTTTGCTTTACTATCAGTTCTAAGTCATTGGTTAGAGCGAGAACAACACCATACCATGTTGGACCCGACCCCTTAAACAGCGTGTAGAAACCCCAATTTTGACGACTCGTGCATCCCCGATGATGAAAAGAAACACTGAATATACCTTGGAATGAGTCCCTTAGGTCAAGCGGGTCAAAAGAACCAAAACCCCAAAACCACCTGAACCGCACGGCTTCATTTCCAAAACCATACGGCTTAAAAATCCATTGACACCGTGCAGTGCGGCTACAAGCATCGTACGGTCCATCTCAGGACATCGTACGACACCACTTCTGTTACCGCGAATCATGGGAGTAATCATCTCGACCAGTAGCTCAGAACGAATATTGGTTTCGTACGAAGCAAAAGAGCTACTTCGTAGCTCGACTTCCCGCCGTGGGAATCTTGTTTAGTGTACGGAGACATCCAACCTCTTCGCCTATATAAACCGAGCTCTATCAACGGGCTCGGGACGACGAAAAAAAAAACACATACACAGACAGACTGAAAATTTTGAGAGTGAAAATATTGTCTCTCTCAATTGAAACAAGTTATTCCCCAGTTACTCTTCAAATTTGTCTTTACCATCTTCAAAACTCATCCCAAAAATCACACCCAAGCCTTGCTAAGCATTTTAAACCGAAAGACCATTCTCATTTCAAAGGTATATCAGTGTTTCAGTAACATTCTTGTTCCTGAGGGGAGTTTTGTCGGGTTTAGGAGAGGTTCTATACCTCCTCCGAATCTGGCGAATTCAAAATTTATCAAATGGATTGACCCGAGAGTCATTTTTGCCTCTGAGAAAAATGCTGTAAGAATTTTCAATGTGTCTTACGACATTCGAACAATTGAGGTACATTCTAAAATCGTTTAAAAGACTTTTTTTTTTTTTTATGAAAAACAATGATTTTATACCGATAAAACAAACCTTTTTTTCTCTCTGGTTTGAAACAAAAGTTTTTTTGAAAAAAATTCAACCGTGGCACCACACGGTTTCGGCATAGGCACCGTGCGGTATATGTTTAGACACTGTAGGAAAGGGTTCTGTAATAGATGCGCTGGAGAGGTCAGAATGGTTAACAATCAACAATAGCAAAGGAGAAGAGTGATCGACGGGAAGGGTGAAGAACAGAGCAAGAGTATACAGAAGAGACTAAGGCAGAAGATCGCGCTTATGCTAGTCTATGGCAGCCCCAAAAATGGTCCAGAGAATGGAATGACCTCACATGGAAGAATGTTCTCCTTCTAGAATCAGTGATTATCCACTTTCTCTCTCTCTAGATTCCACCTTGGGAATTTGAGGGAATGTCTCATATTTATAGGCAGCTTGAGCCAATGATCTGGCACCAGGTCGTCGTCCTATAATATGAAAGCATGTGTCCCCTCCGTACGTCCTGACTGCGCGGGTGACGTCACCCGCCGCGCGGCTTACTCGGGCGAGCTACTCCACCCCTCGCGCAGAGAGCCTCTTGTTCTTTTATAGCCACCAAACCACAAGATCTCCCTTTATTCCCATGTGGGCAAGGTCATGACCTGTCCGGTCGTGCCTATACCGCAGCCAAGCCTCAGGGGGCCTCTCAGGTCCTGCCTTTAGACCAGAGCAAGTATGATTACTTGGGCTAAAGATAGACTGTCTTTGCGCGTTCTTGCCCATTCATCCAGGCTGCGCCAGTCGCAAGACTCATGGGCTTTTCTCCGTGTACGGATGGCCCATGGTTGCAAAAGAGGTTTCCTCAGTTGGGCCTTCAAGGGCGCGCCACTGGGATTTACCGCGCGGGGTAGCCCGCGCTGATGGCTCAGAGCGGCCAGTACCGCGCGCAAACGCCACGTGTCACATGATGGTGCGTGACGTTTGTCATCATCTTACTGGGTGGTCAAAATTGAGAGTCCTCCACGTGGGTCAATTCGCTGACCCTCCCTACAATAGCCCCCACGCGCGTGTGTGACATGCGAGCGTGTGGTCGTATTCTTCACGCGCTATCACACGCGCGCGTGATGTCAGCTTGTGTCTTTTGAGTTGTACCTGCCATCATGGCGCCGTTTCCGATTTTCAAAAATTCCTGACAGAGGCGTCGGTTCGGCAGCTTTAAACGGTCGCGTCTTGTAGGGGTTTTAATGGTAGTGACCGTTCATGGTACATCAACCGTTGCTCCACCCATTATAAATACTGGAGGCAGTCGATGATTCCCCTCACACTTGCAATTTCGCTTTCTCTCTCTAAAACTCATTCTCCCTCTCCTCCTCCGACCCAACGTTCATCCCGTTTCTCCCAAAGGAATTGCTCCTTTTTCTCTGGTCATGCCGCAAGGAGAGCAAGGTGTGGAGGGCAGGCCAGTGGTTAGAGGTGGGCCAGTTCCACCGTCAGGGGAGTGGCGTCGGGCTCCCTACCTCAAAGGGTTGGAGGACCCATTCTGGGCGAAGGTCGAGTCGTACGACCCCGTCGGCAGTGGTCCCGACGACCCACTTCCCATTATTTTGGAAGCTTCTCTGGACGACGCAGATCTCCTCCCTCCTTTTTCCGTTCTGAGATTCGGCCTCGAGAGGGGTGACTTCCCTTACTCCGCGTAACCTATGCCGCCACTTCTCAGCCGCCCGCCTTCTAGGGTGATTGGGTGGATGCTGTGTTGATGGTGGAGGAGTACAAGAAGATTCTGGAGGACTCCTACACTATTGAGGCCATCAAAATTTCTAGGAGTCTGACGCTAAACAAGAAGAGCGAGAACATAGACTTCTTGGTGTTGCGCTGGAGCAGCGACACGCATACTTTTGTGTTCCCTTAGGGCGAGTTCAGCCCAACTCTTCAAGACACCTCCGCGCTGCTCCATCTTTCTACGTGCGGGGCTGCTGAATTTGATGTACATGGGTTTTCTCTGAAGGAGCAGGAGACCGTGGCCAAACTGAAGCTGATGTACAAGCAAGCGGGCCACCTAGGTTCTCAGTGGGATAAGGATGGGAATCTGAGGGCTGCCACCGATCCCAAGAAGACATCGTGGAACAGTTGGATCCACTACTTTTTCAGGGATTATCAGTCTGAGAAGGTGGAGGCCACGGAGCGCAAGTATATTGATGGCCCGGAGTTTGAAGGTGACTAGTATCTGCCCGCGTTTATCGCGTTATTTCTGTCCTTCTTCGTATTCCCCGACTTTCCGGTCGACGCGCCCAGTTATTTTACTTATGCCTTGGCGGTGAAGATTGCCCAAGGGAAGCGGTTCCCCCTGGAACCTCTTTTCCTTGGTCACCTGTACCGATAACTTGACTGGCTCTCTAAGGATTTCGTGAGGTCGGTGGGTTGCTATGCGATTGCGTCCATGATCCATACCCAATTTCTGACTGCGCTGGTTTACGAGTATTTCCCCTCCACAGCCTCTAGAGCAAGGAAGTTTCCCCCGCAGGTCTCCAAAAGGGTTGTTGATGAGCGCGGGCGTCCTACTATGGAGGCGGATGGTCGTTATAAGGTGACGCTGGAGGGTCCCGTGTGGCCTATTATACTCCGTTGGGACAACACCTCGACCGCAAAGCTGTGGGAGGATTATATGGATGATGAAGCTCGGCTGTACCCGCGCCCCTATACCCAAGTTTTGGACGGCATCTGCCGCTATAGCTCCGTTAATGCACCCAAGGAGGTGGACTTTTTTTACCAACAAATGGAGAAGCGCGGGCTGATGATCAATATTTTCACCATGAGCCGCCCTTGCTATCTCCCTTCTATGAGTTCTGAGGGCCGAACGACGGTTGTTTATTGACCGGACAGGCTGGCGCGGCAATTGGGCTATGACCAAGTGGTTCCAGGCCCAGGGCCTGAGCCTGTGGAGTTCGCGGAGACATTCAACCGCTTTCTGTTGAGTTATTCTGACGCGCTTCTGAACGGGACTACACATTGGCGCTTCCCCGACACGCTCCGCATTCCATTGGTAACTCCTCTTTATCGCTTATGTTGGAGAAAGAACCTGGACTCCTTTTATAGTTTCGTCTAGGGGAGTGCGCAACAAGCTAAGCCGCGCGTGGTGTATAAGCCGGATTTATCCCTGCGAACTATGAAGCCACAGACCGCTGGCTGGCGTGGCGCGCGAAGCCGCTGGGCTTTGAAAGGGGGCGTAGAGGTAGCCGGCGTCAGTGTTGAAACAGCCGTGCCTATATCCTCTGTGGCAGGTGCTAGTGCTCGCACCAGGGTGCGTACTCGGTCGCAGGCAACGCTAGATGCACAGGAGGGTCCTGTTGGGAAACGCACTCGGAGGAGATTAGCAAGGGTATACTTTTGCCGCTATTATTTCCTCGCATTTCTTGTCCGTCTATCTCTTCTTGTATTACCTGCTTGACTTTTATTCCTCTTTTCTTTTATAGGCTGACACCGGACAACCTGTGATTATGCGGGGGTCTTCCCCCCGCGCTTCTCCACCTCGTCCTCCTGTCCAGGGTGATACAGTGGTTCGCGCTGGGCAGGAGTTAACAGAGGAGCTGGAGTGCAGAACCGCCGCTGGAGAGCCCCTCCTCCCCCCTGAGTTGCTCGGTGTGCCCCTCTAGTAGCAAGGTGAGAGCGATGAAGATGATAACATCCCTATCGGCGTAGTTCTGGCACGTCAGGAGGGTGTTGGTGCGAGCGAAGAGGTTATTGTTGAGCCAGAGCTTGCTGACCCTAACCATCCTCAGGCCCAGGAGAGGAGCGTATTTCTTGAGGAGCTCAGCGGGCGGAAGAGAGACTCTTTGGACAGAATTCTCGAAACACGCGGCTCGAGAGGAATTGTTAAGCCTCCCGTGACTACGCGCACTCCTAACGAAGATGAGCCCGCGGGGGAGGGGAGCGCAGAAGAGGGCTTTGGCCAAGGCTACGAGATTGCACCCTATGTCGACAGTGATTACGAGGGTCTAACCTCTGAAGGGAGTCAGCACTTCGAAGAGGGTGATGCACCGCTAAAAGATGCCAGCACTGTGCAAGTTCACACCGAGTCACTGGCTGCAGGGCCCCTTATTGGTGCAGGTATTCATAATAATGATTCCACAAGCACTTTTCACAGCATAAGGGGTGATATCCAGCCGCGCTCTGGGCTAATCCCTGTTCACGAACACAACTTAGGAGAGTATGTACCTGTGATCAATTTTGAACACCTAACTATTGCTGACCTCTTCCGCGATGATTTTTTAGAGCTAGAGAGAGCCGCTGGGTTGCGCGGGAGTAGAGTGGAGGAGATTCCGGAGGAACGTTAGCTTGCGTGTGGGGCACTCGAGCTGGACACGTCTGCGAAGGACGCTGGCGATCAAAAGGACACTGCTTCAAGCCCCAGGGTGGCCCAGACGTCTGAAACCGCCCCTCCAGGCAACGGTGCGACAGCAGGAGGTGATAAGACTTCGGTGCCTTCACACCCGCCTGTACCTGCCAGGCGCGAGCGTCGGCGTCAGCAAGGAGTTGAAAGGGCTCGGTCCCCTGGTCGTTCCGATTCTTTCGTCAGGGTTGTTGGTGAGATCCCGGCACAGGCAGACAGGGTGCTTTTCAAGCAGTTTCGCGTCTCGAGGGCCTACATGCCCATCCTGCGATGGTTTGACCAAGCGCACCCAGAGACACTCGCAGGCTTTAAGGCAAAGAGTGAGGTGATGGGCGGGATGTGGCTGGACAATTTTTGCGCCCTGCTGAGGACCTTTCATATGTCCAGCCTGATGGAGTTTACCACCTCCTTTTTTAACAGTGTTAGAGCTAGCTTCGTGGATCTGGAGTACTTGGGCTTTGACATTAGTTGGGTCATTGCGCACCTGGACAAGCTCTATGAACGCCCCCAGGAGATCAAATTGCTGCCCCTAATTGGAGACAAGGAGTTCGAGATTCTTGAGTTGCAAAAAGATATCGAGGACTTGCAAACTAAATTGCAGAAGAAGCAGGATGAGCTCGGCGCGCTTATGCAAAAGAAAGAGGTCCTAAGTGCCGCTCATGAGACTCCCATTGATTACAGCGACCCAATTTCCAAGGGTCTCTTCTCTGTTCGTATATAGGTCTTAATTTTTTTTTTTTTTTTGCTGGTTTTGAGATGTACCGAATGTGTCCCACCGTATAACTATGGAAATCTATGTGGTTGTTTAGCTCCCCCTCCCTGCAATTTTACTTTCTTTGGTTAACCAGAATGCGTTGAATAATTCGATCATAAAAAGTGGTAATATGAACTGAAACTCTATTCATGATTTGGGTTAAAACCGAAGATAACATATTTCATGAAATGATTGACTACGAAACACACATAGCAACAGATAAGGAAACAAAAGGTAACCTCTGGCTGGCTCACCAGAGGCAATACATCAAATCGAGAGACTACGGATAATATTTCTTTATGAACTTGACATTTATGGGCCTTGTGAGGTGACAATCACCGACGCTGGACAATCTATAGTGTCCGCTCGAACTCGACTTGATGACCTTGTAAGGCCCTTCCCACTTCGGGGTAAACTTTGGGAGCTTTACATTCCTCATGACGTCCATGGTCGACTTCCAGACGAGGTCCCCTACTTCAAATTCTCTCGAGATTACACCTTTGTTATAAAACTTGGCCACCGACTCCCAATACTGAAGCTGGTGCTCTGCCGCGATCTGCCTTCGTTCCTTTAAGGCCTCGAGGTCTGCGCGCCGCTCTGCCTCTATTACTTCTGTAGCCAGCACCAGCCGCCGGATGGTACACTTAGTTCTACTGGGAGAACTGTCTCGGCACCGTAGACTAGATTGAAGGGGCTAGTGCGCGTGGCTTTCCTTTTCGATGTTCTGTACGCCCAAAGAGCCGTGAACAGATGATCGGCCCATGCCCCTCCATTTTCATCCAGAAGCTTACTCATTATGCGTGTCAAAGACTTGTTCGTTGCCTCTGCCTGGCCGTTCCCCTAAGGATAGTAGGCTGAGGACGTATGATGCTCGATTAAGTAAGAGTCCAACAGCTCCCCTACGTTTCGATTAATGAATGGTGTCCCATTGTTTGACAGTATTACTCTGGGTATGCCAAAACGACAAATGATGTTTTCTCTGATAAATTGTGCCACAGCCGCGCCGGCGCGTTCCTGAGAGGGACTGCCTCTACTCACTTGGTACTGACTTCCGTAGCTGCCAAAATCCATATACACTTTCATGAATGTGGAGTTATAGGCCCTACCAAGTCCATAGCCCAAGTGTGGAAGGGATAGGGCGCGCGAACGGCATGAAGTTCAACTCCCGGAGCGTGCACAAGATTTCCAAACTTCTGACAGGCATGGCACCTGCGCACGTGCGTCTTCGCATCGGATTCCATTCTTGGCCAAAAATAGTCGAGGTGGATGATGTGCTCATACAGCTTTCGGCCGCCCTGGTGTTCCAACTCGTGGGCTTTGTCCAAGACTTCATCGGCCTCCTCCTTAGACAGACATCGCAAGGGAACATGGTCCAAGGCCCTTTTGTACAATGTTCCGTTCTTCATGAAGTAGCGCTTGGCACTCCTTTTGATCTCTCTTCTGTACTCATTTTCCATGGGCGCGCTGCCTTCTTGCAAGAAGTCAATGTACTTCTGTCGCCAGTCCCTTTCATCTGAGAAGCAACACTCCCGCTCCAGAGTGAACAGTGAGCAACGCTCACAACTATTGAGGATCGCCGCGGCGTCCCTTTTCATATCTGGCCAGTAATAGCCTTGTCTCTGGATCCTTCGGTAGAGGGAGATCTCATTTTCGCCGCAGGTTTTGTCATGGATCTGACGCAACCTCTCCTTCGCCTCCTCGGGATCTATGCAGCGCACTAGCCATCCCTGAGGGCTGCGGTAGTATAGCTGTTTCCCCACCATAGTGAACTACACGACTTTCGCGATGGGTAAGCTACCTGCTCCGGTTGTTAGCTGCCTTATAATCTTCTCTTGCCATTCCCCTATAATGCGCGCTTCGCTTATTTGCCTAAGAACAACTGAGTCCGTTCTTTTCACAATTTCAATCACGATGGCATCTTCATCAATCTCCATCTTCGGGCCGAGAGTTGCGAGTGTGTCGGGGAATCAGTTGTCTGACCTAGGCTTGTGGACAACTTCCAAATTTTCAAACCGTTGCATCAGTTTTTGCACTGTGGCCCTGTACAGAGCTAAGGCAGGCTCCTTGAGCGCATACTGGCCTTCTGTTTGCAGTATGACGAGCTTTGAATCCCCACGGACTTTGAGGACCTTTATCCTTTTGGTGATGGCTGCCAAGAGCCCTAAGATCAATGCCTCGTATTCTGCCTCATTATTAGAGCATTGGAACGCCAATTTGTACGCCAGGCACTCGCGCTGACCATTGCTGCTTTGTAAAACTATTCCTGCGCCGCCCGTTCCTCCTCCTGCGGCCCCATCGAAGCTTAGCGTCCACACAACACCATCGTCTGTTGCCGCTAATGCTTCGAAACCGTCACCCGGTAGAGCCTCGTCGATTGGTTCGCACTGTCTGCTTGGGAATTGTGCTAGCAAGTCAGCCAGAGCTTGACACTTGATGGCACGGGGTGTAGGCAAGAGATCTCAAATCCTGCTAGCACGAGGAGCCACTCTCCCCGTCAGAGCTGGTCGCGCAAGCAAGTATCGCACTGGGTCATTCTTGGTGAAGATGTGGATTTTAAAGGAAATGAAGTAGTGACGCAGCTTCTGCGTGGTGAAGACTAATGCTAAGCAATGGCGCTCAACGGGTGTGTATCGTTCTTCAGCCCCTGGACTTTTCAGCTAATATAGTACACCAGCCGTTCAGTCCCGTCAATGTCTTGCACAAGGAGTGCCCTAATGGATCCCGAGGTGGACGTCAGGTAAAGGATGAGAGGCTGCTATTTTTGCGGCGCGATCATGGTTTGCGGGGAAACCAGCACAGCTTTGACCCGTTCCAAGGCCTGCTGATGTTCTGCGCGCCATTCAAATGGGGCCTTTCCCCTTAGTAGATCGGTGAAAGGCGCGGAGATTTCTGCGAGAGCGGGGATGAATATGCGGAGGTAGGACACCTTTCCTAGGAACTTCTTGAGGGTTCGTTGGGAGTGGGGTGGAGGCATTTCCTTGATAGACTTTACCTTCGTCTCGTCTGCCTCGATTCCATCTCTATGAACAAGAAACCCTAAAAAATTTCTGGATGCTACCCCAAACGCGCATTTCAAGGGGTTCATCCTCATGTTGAATTTTCTGCATCTCTTGAACACCGACTCCAGATGTTTGAGATGGTCGAATTTTTCCTGGATTTCACTACCAAGTCATCCACGTAATCCTCCACGATGTGATGCAGCATATCGTCAAAGATGGCTGTCATCGCGCGCTGGTAGGTAGCGCCAGCGTTCTTGAGTCCGAACGACATGACAGTGTAGTAGAAGTTTCCCAGTGGGATCCGGAATGCTGTCTTCTCCGCGTCCTCTGGAGCCATCTTAATCTGATTGTACCCGCTGAACCCGTCCATGAAGGAGAACAACTGGTGACCGGACGTAGCGTCAACCAATGTGTCAATGTGGGGCAGTGGGAATTCATCCTTGGGGCAGGATTTGTTGAGGTCGCGAAAGTCGACACACACACGTATTTGGCCATTTTTCTTCTTTACATGCACAATATTTGCAAGCCAGAGTGGGTATTGGGTTGGCTGGATAAAGCCTGCTTTCCTCAGCTTCTCCACTTCTTCTTTGATCTTCTCCTCTAAGTCGGGGTGATACCTGCGTTGACCCTATTTAATAGGTTTCGAGTTTGGGAACACATTTAAGTGATGAGATACCAACTCAGTGTCCAATCTTGGCATTTCTTCATAATGCCAGGCGAACACATCGCTGTACCGCTGTAGAAGTGAAATCAATCTCCCTTTTAGGCCACTTTTGAGTGTCGTGCTAACAAACACAGGCCTCGGAGTTCCTTCTCCAATTCGTAAATTAACTTCTTCCAAAACCTCAGGCTGTGGTTTCGGACCATCTTGCATGCACTCTAGCGCAGGCTCTGGTTTTACGACCTCCTTTTCTTCCGCTGGCCCTGGAATCTCTGTCTTGCCTTCCATCCCACCAGGCTCTACGCAGCGCAGGTCAGAAGCCTCAGCCTGGCTGTCTGGCCCGCCGCCCCGTCATAAGCAATAAACGGTCCTGCCATCCTCTATCACCTTCGTGACCTTCCTTGGTCCGGAAGCGCTTGTTTGGCTGTCCGGGCTCCGCTTATGTGCGGGCGCTGATTTCCCTGGTACGGGAGGGCACGGCTGGCTCGCCGATGCTCCATCATCCCCTTTGAAATTTTCCCACTTAGGGAGCTTCACACCGAGTGGTCTTGAGATTACTGCATTAGAGGCCTCCTGGAGTTCCGTGAAGTACACAACGTCGGAAAGATAAGCCTCGCATGCCTCGAACGGCCTTTCAGATGCGCCTATGGTAACTTGCTTGCCAGCCCAAATGCCTTTCAAACACTGGTGGTAACTGGACGGCACCGTCGCATACAGGTGTATCCAACTCCTCCCCAGGCTGATGTGATAATTCGTCTCGGCGTCGATGACATGGAATTTCGTTGCCGCGCAGATGGGTCCTACTGAAAGGTTGACAACAACGTACCCCAAGGAGTCTTTCCGGTCACCTTGAAATCCCGTGATTCCGATGAACGACTTGATCATTTTGGCTTCTGTAAGGCCAATCTTCTTCAACGTGGCCAATGGCATAATGTTGATGGATGCTCCGCCATCCAGAAATGCACGTTTGAGCTCCACGTCATTAATGCGCGCCGTTACGTACAACGGCCTGTTGTGCGAGTATGGGACCCTCTTATCCCGTATCTTAGAAGAAAATGGTGTAAGAGTCGGCCCTGATGGTTCTGGGAATGGATCCTCCTTCCGCAGCGCAAGCCTCCTGTCCTTCTTGTGCAATGGCGAGTATTGCCTTTGTCATCTTAAATCGTGCCCGGGTGGAAAACTCCATGCAATCAAAGAACGCTTTGAATTTCGCGCTGTTCTGAAGAATCTTGGCTCCATTTTCTGGATCGGGAGTGGTTACCACTGGGACGTTGTATCCGGCGATCTCGTCATAAAAAGATGTCATGTAGACTTGCTCATAGTCCTCATCCTCTTCATCCGCGCGTCCGTACGTTCTTTGGTAACGATAGTCCTTTTCATAGCCATAGACCTCCTCGTAATCATAGGCCTCCTCATAGTCGTACGTTTCCTCATAGGCGTACGCCTCTATGTCCCTCATGAAATCGAAGCACTCAGCCATGTTGGCTTTCGCGTGCTCAGGGTAGGGGTTGGTGCGCACGTCTTGAGGCTTGGTCGTGATGCGCAGCTCCTTGGCATCCTGCTTCTTTTTGAAGATTCTCCTCAGCGTCTAACATTCGCTCGTTGGGTGCTTGGTATGGCGATGATAGATGCAATACTTCGGGCTTTCTCTATCTGCGCGCGAGGGTGGCGTTTCGATGTCGGGCAATATCAGTTCCCCATCCGCTACCCATTCCTTGACGAGCTCTCTGACCTCATCAAGGCTGCACAGGTACTCTGGGGCTGCGGGTGCGTCTTTGAACATTTTCTGTTTCTTCCAAGCTCCGTTCCCATTCCTGTTGCCTCTTCCCCCCGGTGACTTGCGCGAAGGCTGAGTGGAAGTTGCAGCCGAGGCAACAGATTGAGGTTTCTTTCCTTTCCACCTGCTCTGGGTGCCGCGCGAAGTGTGCACGATAGTGTACCATAATTTATACGCGGCTTCCAGTAATGCGGAGAAGGTCTGGATTTTGACATTGACGAGATAGGGCTGGAATTCAAGTGCGAGGCCACCGGTACATATTTCTACCAAGTGCTCCTCATCGACAGGTTCGAGGCAATCCACCGCGCGGTCTTGGAAGCGCTTAATGTAGTCAACTATGTCCTCGATGTGACCCTGCACCTTCTTGACAAGCGATAAGCTTGTGACTCGCTCACGTGTTTGAAAGAATTTGGTGTAAAAGCGATTCACCATTTCTTCCCACGTAATGATGGAGTAAGGTGTAAGATTGACATACAACGTGTATGCACGCACAGTGAGGGATTTGGAAAATTCGCGCAGGCGAAGGCTGTAATCCCCGGAGAAAGCCCCTAGGGTTTCAGTGAACCGGACGACATGCTCCTGCGCATTGCCCTCTCTGCCATCGAACTTGATAAATTTTGGCGGGGTATATCCGTCGGAGTATGGCATCCGTAGGATAGATAGAGGGTAAGGGGGTTGAACATCAGGGCTAGGTAAGGAGGGAAGAGTGGCTTTGGTTTTCTCTTTCTAAAAAAGAGCTTGAACATCCGCCATGGTCACAGCCTGGTGCAAGCCATTGTCTCCGTTGCCTCCCTGTTGGTGGACCGAACCGGTCCCTGTGGCTTGGGCCATTGGAACGACGTGGGCTTGGTTGTTCACGAGGTTCAGGATCTGTGGGCCACCACCACCAGGACCTACACCCTGAGCGCCTTAGGCCTGGTCGGCCCCAGGTGCTACTAGTGCATTTGGTCCAACCCCAGCATGGATCTGCTGAGCCGCCTGTGCCAGTGGTGCCCTTGGCAGGGCTGCTGTAATAACCTCCGTGAGACCTGCAATAGCTGTTAGAAGCTGCATCTGAGTGGCCTGCATTTGAGCGAGGCCCGTCTGCATGGTCTGAAATGGGTTCGGAGGCGGGTTTTCTTGGTTTACACCGTCACCGTCATTCCCAGCTTGACTGGAGGTGGCATCTTCCATAAAAGGAGGGCCGTCAGGAACCAGCTCGTTAATATTGGTTGGGTCGCGGGCTGCCATACTTAAAGTTTGAAGACCACTTCTCGTGTTTACCAGTAACCAAACTACCTCCCCAGCAGAGTCGCCTTGTTGTAGGAAAGGGTTCTGTAATAGATGCGCTGAAGAGGTCAGAATGGTTAACAATCAACAATAGCAAAGTAGAAGAGTGATCGAGGGGAAGGGTGAAGAACAGAGCAGGAGTGTACAGAAGAGATCGACTAAGGTAGAAGATCGCGCTTAGGCTAGTCTATGGCAGCCCCAAAAATGGTCCAGAGAATGGAATGACCTCACTGGGAAGAATGTTCTCCTTCCAGAATCAGTGATTATCCACTTTCTCTCTCTCTTGAATCTACCTTGGGAATGTGAGGGAATGTCTCATATTTATAGGCAACCTGAGCCAATGATCTGGCACCAGGTCGTCGTCCAATAATATGAGAGCACGTGTCCCCTCCGTACATCCTGACTGCGCGGGTGACGTCGCCCGCCGCGCGGCTTACTCAGGCGCGCTACTCCACCCCTCGCGCAAAAAGCCTCTTGTTCTTTTATAGCCACCAACCACAAGATCTCCCTTTATTCTCATGTGGGCAAGGTCATGACCTGTTCGGTCGTGCCTATACCGCAGCCAATCCTCAGGGGGGCCCCTCAGGGTCTGCCTTCTGACCAGAGCAAGTATGATTACTTGGGCTAAAGATAGACTTTCTTCGTGCGTTCTTGCCCATTCATCCAGGCTGCTCCAGTCGTAAGACTCATGGGCTTTTCTTCGTGTACGGATGGCCCATGGTTGCAAAAGAGGTTTCCTCAGTTGGGCCTTCAAGGGCGCACCACTGGGAGTTACCGCGCGGGGTAGCCCGCGCTGATGGCTCAGAGCGTCCAGTACCGCGCGCAAACGCCACGTGTCACACGATGGTGCGTGACATTTGTCATCATCTTACCTGGTGGTCAAACTTGAGATTCCTCCACGTGGGTCAATACGCTGACCCTCCCTACAGACACCGTACGGTGTCAGAGGCAAAACGAACTTTTCATGCTCTGTCTTCGGTGCTATGCTCTGTTTTCTGAAATAACCAGCGATGGTTTATTACGGTTTTACCCCTTTACTTTCCAGTTCATGCATTTAGGTCCCCCCCCCCATGTTATTATTTTATGTCATTCAATACCAGTTCTCATATTACATGAATTATTTGTTGCTTTAATATATTATTTCCTCCTGTTATTTATAAATTGTCTATGTAAATAAAGTTTTCGATAAAATCTTTTCAGAAAAAAAAATCCCACAAATAATTAGTAAAGATCGGAAAATTCCGGGCACGCGGGGTGCATTTTTCAAAGAAAACCTTCCCCGTGGTAACCTGGCTCCCGAACCCAAATCTCTATTTTTCGCAGATCAAACCCTTTTTCAGCGTCACAAGAGTCATATTTTTCTAAACGGTTCCTCGGATACCTAACATTTTCCAAATATTAAACCCCGGGTGGCGACTCTAAAATTTTCTTTTTCCCTGAAATTCGCCTTTTCTCTTCAAAACCAGTGTGTGGGCCCCGACCGTCCACAAAATGGCGACTCCGCTGGGGAGCGATATTTTTTAAATTTGTCTTTATTTTGACATTTTACACTTGTAAAACGACCCTTGAAAGCTTGACACAACGTACATGCTTCGCGCTGTCAAAGAAGGGAATGATGTCAGGGTGAGAGACCGATCAATCCGGACTGGAGCTTTCCCGGTTGTTTGCCTGTGTAAAATTTCAAGGTTTTGATTAATTTAAAAAGCGAGTCAAACTTGAAAAATGTTTGTGGGATTTTTGAAAAGATTTTATTGTTAAACTTTTGCATTGCACGTGCATGGTTACTAGCCCCGCTGCTGCGTCCTGGTTACCCTACCCAGCTTGCTGGTGTTAGGACATCCCAGGGTTCTCGGCAACCTTGGACAGTGATAAGTCAGCCTGCCGTTATTACCCTTGCCACGTCAGTATTCTGTGCAAAGGGGAGGCAAATATTGGCTCTAGTCTGGGGAACCCCTTTTAACCAAAACCAGCCTCTGCACATAGATAGCCGTAGAACCTTCCAACCTACGACAGGACCCACAGGGTAGGATTATGTGATATATCCTGCTACATGCTTACTGTTTTTCCATATCCTGTCAGCATGCTGCCTGTTTACTGCTTTCTGCACATACCATGCTACCTGCTTACTGCCTTTTGTATATACTGCTCTCATACACAAATTAAGTTGGCCCTAGGTTGTCACTTCACTCACCTGGAGATTGCCCCAACAATCTATGATTATGCTGGATATTTCAAAATCCTTTTTTTTTTCAAAAATCACTGCAATTTGGCCCTGCCTTTTTTCCAAAATGAAATTAGTACTTTTTTGTCAGAACAATGGCTGACCAGTCAAGCAACAAGAGACTCAAGTCTACCTTCACCACTCACCACATTGCTCCTACCTGGATTGTTGAGGAGTACAAGCCTGAGCAGAAGACCCCTGAAGGAGACAAGCTCTACAAACGGGTTGATCCGACCTCTGAACTCAAGCCATCAGATGTACCAAACCATTGGGATGACACTGAAAGCCACTCAAGCTGGAAGTTTTACATCACGCGAGATAGCAACCCAAGAGTGTTTCTACTTTACACCCAACTTTGTTATTTATTAGCGTGCCCAAAGCGTAGGGCTTAAGTCGGAGATAGCATAATACCGGTAAGACCGAATCGAATCCACAGGGACCGAACGTACCAAACGTGAAATTTGTCATGCGCGTGATGGGTTTTAGCCTTGAAGCGGCAAACTTTGACTTGTGATTTGGGGTGGAATTCTCTCGACTTCGAGAACGACTTGGAATTGATTGAAAACTAAACTAAACTAAGGCAAGGTCTAGGGGATGTCAACACCCA
>JAXBDA010007951.1:0-16144 GCA_036023075.1 Gaultheria prostrata
CCCGTGTCACCCTCTTCTTCTTTTTTTTTTTTTTCCGGATAGAATTCATGACGTGACACGGGTCCAACCCGTGTAACCTTTTTTTTTTTTTTTTTTTTTCGGAATAGATTTCATTACGTGACACGGATTGAACCCGTGTCACCCTCTTCTTTTTTTTTTTTTTTCCCGGAATAGAGACCAGTCGATAACATTAAACCTGTAGGGAGGTTCCCGGGCAAGCAACATCCACGGTAACCATATGGGATGTGGAGGCTGCGGTTAGACCATTCACTTTCATATTCTTCACCGCCTTCATCATCGCGGACACAGTTCCAGTCAAGTAGCCTCATCTGTAATTTCTGATTCTTTACCCCAGTCACGAGCCACACAACGGGTGGCAGGTCAATCAGTTGGAATTCCTCATCAGTGAAACAGAAACGAACCAAGAAGCTTCCGCTCGAATGCCACCAACGGCGTTCTCCGTATATGTAAACAGAGTTCTCCTTCTCCTCATCCCCTCCTCCTATTATGTGGATCCGTGGAGCTGCGAAGAGTCTCCTCCAAGACTCTGCCTCACCACCACCAAGGGTAAGAATGTCGCACTGTGAGCGGGCACCTTGAATCGAGCATACCCTAAGCACCTTGGATCTCCCGATACGATAATCGAACCCAATGTAATACTTGTAGAGGATCATTGCATTTGCATTTTCTTCAAGTATTACCTCGGGAGGAGGGGGAAGTTCCATAATTTCACCGGTGGAGATGCTGCATAACCACACCTGATTAGCTGTGTAGGGACAAACGAAGCCTCCCTCCGAGGCCACCTCTGTAACTCCGTCGTATTCCCTGGTGGAGAGCGTGAATTGGTGGCGGAGCAAATCAAATACATAACTGCCTGTACCGAGGGAGGGGGTTGCGAGGAAGAACCCTAACCTTAACCCTTGTTGTTGGTCGGGGTATTCTTCTTCGTCCTCGTCTCTGCGGCGGAGGCAGCGGCGGCGGCGGCGGTGGTGGTGGTGGTGGTGGTGGTCGGGAGACACAATCAATAGGCCGGTGAGGCAGTAGACGCCTTGACGAGCCCTGTGGGCGTTGCAGAAGCCAGAGTCGAGGATGGTGGAGAGCCAGAGTTTGGACACGCACTTGAACCGCATCAGAGACTTGGCCAGAAGCCTTGTCAGTACTTGCGCAGCCACCAAATCGTGGGGGAGCTCTGGTGGTGGAAATAATCCACCGTCCTCTGATGTCCTTGTTTTTCTCTTCTTCTTCTCCTCTTCCTCCATCGCCATTGCTGCTGCTTTTCCTAAGCCCTCTTCATGTAGTACTCTACTCAGCCACCAAATCTATAATCCAATTCATTAAAGGAAAGAGAAAATCTTCTTTCTAGACGGTGTGCAAAAGGGAATTGCAAGCAACATGAGTAGAATTTGAATCCGATTGAGATTGGGATTTTCTTTTTTTGTCCTTCTCATTCCTATTCCTAATGTATTGCATGAGAATAGGGAGGGATGGTGAATGAGACTCGAAATCGAAATACAGATGGGGCATCTAAGAGCTTGAAATTAGGGGCTGTCTTTTTTATTATTATTATTAATTTGTTTTAATTAAATCAAATGTTTTTTAGCTTTATCCCAAAACGCTTGAAATTGTGATTTTATCCTACTTTTTAAAAATTGACTTTCAATTTTTTCTTTACTACTAATGAAGGTATACGTTACGTTCTCCTTTCTTTTCAAATTCATAATCGTAGATGATTTTATGCATTTGTTTTCTCGGCTATTTAGTTTTTAAGAGATAATTGTTGGGATTTTTCATTTGCTATGATCAGATAGGCAATTAGCGCATGCCCGTGCCTAAAGGAACCACTCGAAAAAAATTGGCAAGTCCGCATAAATCTACGGTGTCCTTAGTCAATGTGAGCATGTTGCATGGCACCCACCCACATAATTTGATAGCACCGAATTTTAGTATGTGCACAATTGTCTTTGCTTTTATTTGTGCGATGGTTCTCAATATGGGTGTTTGTTAGTAATTTTTTCACTCATTGGAGGGCATAACTTTTTCTCATCCGATGATTTCCAAGATAAAAAAGAGATGAACGGTAAAATCAAGAGGAATGAGACTCGATCCTGGAATATAGTGTGGACATCCAAGAGCTTAGGATTAGGGCCATCCTTTTTTTTCCTTTACTAATTTGTTTTAATTAAATCAAGGGTTTTTGAGCTTTATCTCCAAAATGCTTGAAATCGTGCTTTTCTCCTACTTTTTTAAAACCGTCTTTCTTTCTTTTTCTTAATTAATAATGAAGGTATATAATTTAAGACTTTTGTGACGTTGAAAGCTTGAAGTAGGACATAGAGGTTTCCATGGAATCAAATGAATCAAATATCAATGCACCAATTAGATTAAGAACTCTCTTAAGAAATTGGATAATATGTAACTGCAAATATTGACTGCTTGACCAATATACTACCTCTTCTTCTTCTTGAAATTAGGGGTGTGTGAAAGAGACTTCCTATTCTGGGGAGAGAACTTCAAGGTTAAATTACACTTTTTACCCAACCTTTTGAGTAATTATACCTTTACCCCAGAAAAAATTAAAATATTATAGTTTGACCCCGTCGTGTCCCCTTCCAAAAAATTCAAAAAAAATGGGGCATGGCGAGTCCCATACGTATTTGGCCGTGTCCCTGCCGTCTCCCATACGTTGATAAGGAGACCTTTAGAAGTGTCGGTGCTTCATTGCCGTCTTCCCCTTGGCCAGCTGATCCAGTTGCTTTTGTCCTACCCATAAACTTTTGTGAATGACCTACAGGATCATCATCAGAAAAATAAATTCACTATCCTAATCCTCCCCCTCAGAACAGATAAAGCAGGATTTGACTGCTTTCAATACAAGATTAAATAGGTCAGTGTTTTGTTCTTATTATAAACACCAAAACATACTCAGACATCCATTAAAATTGCTTTTCTCATTGTATATAGAGTCTAATTTCAAACTCAAAAGAGGCCCAATTTCAAATTCACAATAACTAGACAGGATTTGTTTGGACATTAAAAAAGAAAAAAAGAAGCAAAAAGTAAACACCCTAGTGGATGATGAAGAACACGATAGTGGCCAAAAGGAACATGAAGCATATTTAAGCAACGAGTTTGAAATCTTGGAATGTTTGGTTATTATTTTAGGATTTAAGTTCCCTTGGAACCATACAGAAGTATGAAGACTTGTACAGAATTATGTGGAATATTGTACATAATTCTAGACTTGTAGATGATGGTAGAGAATTTTAGAGAAGATTAGTTGAAAAGCTTCTACAAAATGTTCTAGACTTCTCCCTTGGTGTGTATAAATAGGTGAGAGCCTCATTTGCCCAAACAACCGTGAAAGCTTTACATGCACTCTCAAGTTCACTAACGAAAAACTCTCTCTCTCTCTCTCTTTCTCTCCCTCTTTCTCTCCCTCTCTCTCTCTCTCTACTTATTGATGAATACTAGTATTTGTTTTTTGGAGTGTAATTTACATGTTTACATTTTACTCATTAAGATTTTGAAAACGGCCACCTTTTGGTTTTTGCTTTAAGCCTCCAAAAAGTCAGGGCCAGCTCTGTATCAAGCCAGCTCTGTCTTCATCTCCAAGAACCGCAGTTGGAGGAAAAAATCTTGATAATCCAACACGGAAAATCCCTTTTGTTCACTTGTGTTATACACAACTTCAGTTCTATGCTCAGTTGCGCAACCATTGCCGGTATCCACTTCGGCGACGACAAGGGCATCATTGTCGACATCGGTGGCAAGGGCATCATCGCCGGCATCGGTGGCAGGGGCATCATTGTCTTCCTCCCCAAACACCAACTCTCCATCGTCTTCCTCCCCAAACACCAACTCTCCATCGTCGTAGACAAAGACACCATTGTGCAGGTGGACCTCCACGCCTTCGTCTAGAGCTCCTCTGAATACCAACTGATCAATGTGGAAAAGGACTTCCGTCATAGCTCTCCAAAGCAAGAGCGTTCCAGTGACGCACGGTCATACAGTCATTCACATCGAGTATTAAAACGGGTACCCAATTTTTTGGCACCTTGAAAACGAATTGAGATAAAAATTGCCATGAGATTTCAAATCTCATCCACAATAAGGGTAACAAATATTGGATTTTGGGTCCCACTCCATTTCATCCCCAAATCCCACCCAACAAACGAGGCCTAAGATTGAATAAATTAGAATCCCCTCCCCTCGGCTTCAAAAAAAAGAAGAAGAAGAAAGAGGGTTGAATTGAGAATTCTTGACAAGTTCGAAGGTGACATTTCATGAAGTTTTGGTGTTTGTGGGTTTTTGGAGCAATTTTCAGTACCTACTTGGTACACGTGGTACCCAGTTGGCGCATTTAGGCCGTCCATTTTGGGTTTGGACGGCCCGGATTTGGAGAGAGAAAAAGGAGAGAGACCGAGAGAGGGTGTTTTGATCTTGGCTGTCGAAGATACTTTTGGACGGTTCGAATGTAACGTTTGAGTACCACATAGGTTCGGCTACGTGGTACCCGGTAGGTACCCAAAATCTTTTCGTTTGGGGGATATTGTCGTGACAATTCAGGGTTTATTTTCTTAAAAAAAAAAAGAGAATCCGAAAAGTTCAAGAGCAAAACAAGCTTCCAAAATATCTTCCCCTTTCTTGCAGTTCTCTTCTCTGAAGTTCCAAAATAGTGTTAGCTCGATAGTAGAAGAATGGCAGACTATCTTCCCCAAGATGTGCTAGTCAACATCTTCACCAGACTAGCCATGAAAACCCTCCTGCAATGCACCTCCGTCTGCAAATCGTGGCACTCCCTTATCGTAAACCCTAGTTTCATCGATTCCCACCTCAATCGACCACCAACTGAAGCCTACAACAATGCCCACCGCCTCTTGCTCGTGCGAACCTGCTCCTCCGATTCCGAGGGTGGGAAAGAGCTATACTCCCTTCACTATGATAACGAAGCATTTAATGAGTATGCCAAGCTCCATTTCCCTTTCAATCGGACTTATAATCCGTTCTATAGGATAGTCGGAAGCTGCAACGGGGTTCTGTGCCTCACGGATGATCAGATGACATATGTGCACAACACAATACTGTGGAACCCTTCTATTCGGAAGTGGGTGACACTGCCCCGGCCTAGGGTTACCTTCACTTCTCACGGAGGGTTCGATCATGCGATTGGCTTTGGGTTTGATGCTAAGTCCAATGACTATAAGGTGGTAAGGATTGTTCATCTTCTTGATTTCGAATCAAAGGACCGGCTGGAGATTGATTTGTACTCATTGAGGACGGGGGCTTGGCGGAACATTAGCCATTTGGGTCTTCCTTATTTCATGAATGGAAGGGCAACTCAGGCTTATTTGAATGGGGCTGCTCATTGGATTGGAGCGGATAGGGAAAGGCAATGCATGATGTTGGTGTCGTTCCATATGGCTGATGAATCATTTCACAGTATGTCACTACCAGATGGTATACCATATGGGCGGCCTTGGATCCTTTCACCTGCTGTTATTCAAGGATCTCTTTCTTTGGTAGAGAAAAAGGGGGGCTCTGGTTACGGATTTAGTTCCTTTTTTGAAAGGCTTGGTTACGAAAAAAGTTGGTGCATATGGGTAATGAAAGAGTATGGCGTGGAAAGCTCATGGACTAAGCTTCTTGATGTGGGTATTGGTGAAGGAGTTCACAGGGTAATTAGTTTCCGAAAGGAAGGTGATCTCCTGATTGAAGCCCGATGGACTCTCGGTTCTCTTAGTCCTAGAGATTTAGTAGTAAAGGGGCTTGGGATTCGTAGCAATCGAGGAAGCTGGCGTGAGGACTCACTTCATACAGATGCTTATGTGGAAAGCCTTGTTTTACTTGGAAGTCCAGAGCAAACAAAGGAGGATGAAGTTCCTGCAAAGAAAATGAGGTTGAAGTTGGGTGTGGAGAAGATGAAATAGAAAGCACAGAAGCGACAGAAACCAGGCATGATACACTTCCTACTTAGCCTAAATTCTGTGCATCTGCTACTCCTGTCATTTCTCATTGTTAATGCTTCTTATTCACATGAGGCTGCAAATGAATGTTGCAGCCCTATCTTTGTTCAAAGCTTGACATCGATCAATTTTAAGAGTTGAGTACTTTTGCTTGTTTAATTTGTACTCTTAGCCTAACCGATATTGTGTTTCTAAGGTTGAGAGTACTGTTTTTTAGGGTTGCGGCGGGACAGCACGATCAAAGTGAGGAAGCAAAGAAAGGTCGTGGAGGGTTGCAATAAAAGAAGCAGCACAGTAAACCTCTTCATCCTCTAGTGTTTTTATCTAGAAAAGTAAAAGGAAATAGAAAAAATAAAAATAAAAAAAGAACAATTTTAGGCTCTAATTTTGCAGAGAGAGAGAGAGAGAGGAATTAATGTGATTGTACAGGACATATATGTTCGAAACTCTTTCTTCAGGGAGTTTTGTATCTAACCTTCATGATGATTTGGAGTCGTAATGGCATTTGATGCTTATATATTCGCATTGATATCTTTTTCCATGGTTCATCATGGTAGTCATGTCTTGCTGCTTTTATACTGAAGATGTTGATAATCCTGTATTGGAGTATTATTAATGTCATTCCCTCTGTGTAAATTTCGTTCTTTCTGGCATTCCGTCTGCATAAATTTTGTCTTCTTTGTATGCTATGTCCTGCTAATAACTAGACATTATTGGGAGCAGCTTGTTGGGGGTAGAACTGTAGAAGCAAAATGACATTTTTTTCAAAGTCAGAGACATTTAAAAGGGAAAGAAACCATAGGATAGCTTGAGGATATCTTCTCTAAAGAAAAGCATGCAAGTAGAGCTCATCATTTCATATCCTATTGGTAACACATCAAGTAAATTCTATTCTGAACAATTGTCTTTGTTATGGCCTATTAAACTAGTATGGGTTTCACTTTTACCAAACAGTTGTCTCGAGTCTGAAGAATCTTTGTCTACTTTTATGGGACATAATTCGTAGTTGTGGGTAGTGTTAAGTTACTGAGACTAGATTACTTTGATGGCTTTTTTTGTTTTTTCTTCAAAAAATCTGGAGAAACCTTTTCTATGTTAGTAAGAATGATTTGTTGTCCAAATAAATAACAGGTTAGGGAGAGGGTTGTATGAGGCTTAGTCTATGAAGCACCGACAATCCTAGAGATCGCTGCATATGTGTCCAACACACCGGGGACATGGAAAAAAATCTTCCATTAAATGTGATTAAATTATTTTACAGGGACACAATGGGGACACGAAATAGACTCGTAGGGGACACGGCAGGGGTTAAATGTGTAATGTTGGGGGGTATAAATATTGTTACTTTCAAACATTTTGTGTTGAAAGTGTAATGTGAGGTATATATGATACATGTATATACATATTCATACTTCATGCTTCTATTTATAA
This sequence comes from Gaultheria prostrata, assembly GCA_036023075.1. NCBI lineage: Eukaryota > Viridiplantae > Streptophyta > Magnoliopsida > Ericales > Ericaceae > Gaultheria > Gaultheria prostrata. The sequence continues at coordinate 7,395 of JAXBDA010007951.1, forward strand.
CTATGTTTCTAATGGTTTGCAATAATATTATTTATTTAGTTATTTTTCCAATGTCCCCCGACGTCTCATGCCCTCATTAAATTCTGTGTCCGTATCCGTATCTGTGATACATAGGGCTTTGTTTTGTGGCAGCCGTTTAATACATACTGGGTTGACATGAAGATCAGTCTATTTTTTTCATTTTTTGACTTCTCTACCTTTTGCGGCCATTTCAGTATCTAATGTGATATTGGAAGATAAAGCCTTACCCCCCTCCCCCGATATTATACGGGGAAGACATGCATCGATGCATGTCCATGCCACTTATCAATGTATACACTTGAGCATTTATCCCAAGGATCTTTATTGGCTTCCATGATTTGATGAGAACCCTCGCAAAGTTTCTGAAGTTTGGTCCTCTGAAATTTTTATTAGAATAACTGAAGTTGATGATCGTACTTTTGTAAACCATAATGGTGGTATGTACAGCAATTGCAAAGGTTTTGCTATTCACTGTTTCTAAATGTGCATTATATGGTTACCTACACTCCGCATTATGTCGTGTGAGATATCACTTGGTCTAGGAGTGCACATTGGGCAGGTATTTGTTATATTGAGATTTACAACTAAGAATCGAATTCACAGATTTAAGGGAAGTGCTCGCAAGATTCGTCGAATCTTGTCCAGTCAGTAAGGTGAACTATGCAAGTTTAGAGCGTACTTGGGCTTTTCAACGAAGAATCTCGTGCCCAAATGACATAGACCCCATAAGAGATGCCATGGCTGTGCTTGAACTTGAGTTGTCCCATTTTACTGTAGCCTTTGATGTCCTCTTAACCTAAGCTGTTGTTTATGTTGGTCATGTGCATTTCCAGCTTGGCTTTTGATTATGGATCGAAGATTATATACTCTTGGTCCATGTTGTTAGTAGTATAGTAGATTGAATCAGAAAAATTATTTTTGTTCTGTATTTAGCTTGCAACATAAACTTGGTAATGGTTTCTAGGTGTTGTCACGGTCTTTTTTTTTATTCTGTTTTTCATGAGGGAAGGGAAATGGCTAGCTCCATCAAGGGAAAAGCATGTTTGGGAAGAGGCGACACAACAGCCGACCAATGTGAATATATTAGTTAGAGTTCGGCATTTCATTGAGAGTTAGATCGAGTACCAAGACAGGGTTGCTCGACCCAACAGAAAAGAGTAGCCTTAGTGAAAGCCTCCCTCTCTAGTGTCGTGCACAGTCTTTTTGGTCGGGATATGGCTGCGGCGTGGGTTCTTCTCCGTCTGTGAATCGGATGTATTGGGAAAAGGCTAGGTCGTAAAAAAAAAAGAAAAGATTTTCCTGTCAGCCACCATAACCACCGGCAACCCACAACCACAGGCAACCAAATACTAGCCGTTGTAAATTTGGTATGGATTTTAGGTCTCCTTGATTTGAGTAAAAAAAAAAAGAGTAAAGCTCAATTTGATATGAGTATGGGTTAAAGATTGGAGCCCGTTTTGGGGGGTTTTGACTCAGATTTCAAATCTGAGTAATATATAAGGTTTTGAGTCGACATAAGACATGCTCTTACAAGCTCCACAGCAACATATGCTTGTGGATGGACCTAACAGCCTGTTTGGCTATCTCCTTCGAGGGTGGATTTGGCACGCCTCCTAATTTGTAATCCACCTTCCTCCCCATCTCCGGTCTTTACTGGGTATGCAACCGTCAAAAAGTGTTTTCAATGGTCTGGATTTAAATAAAACGGGTCTTCTCTTCCCCGGGTTTTTTTTAAAAAAAATCCAACCATTGAAAATACTTGATTTGAGTAAAATGCGGCGCTTCATGGTGCAGCGCTTTGAGGACGCTACAGGGTCCCAGGTCCCATAGGGAATACATACTTCGATCAAGTCTTACGACAACAGCAAGAACATGTGACAAAATAACCAAAAGAGCTGTATTTGCCAAAGGATTAGGAGTTTCTATCATAATGCATGACTATTTAACAGAGGATTCACTACAAATACTCGCTTGGACCATCTATGCCCAATTGCCCCTTGGTCAATTCCTAACAATTTACGTTTTTTTAAGAGTTAAACTGGATAATTCAAATTGTTGATCGTGTAAAGTTCGCTGAAACAATATTTCATAAACAAAAATCAAGTTGATCAGACAATATTTCATAAACAAAAATCAAGTTGATCAGACGTAACTTGTGGTCAAATCAAATTTGTCATTCTTTTCCTTTTGTTGTTCTCCGCTTATCTTATTCGATTGCCCCGTCAACATCATCGTCAAAAGCCAACAGAAAAATATGTAATTAGAGACGATCTTACACTCTATTCATATAATTTGAGAAACCAAAATTCTCTCGCCTCTTGAAAAAAAAACATGATTCAGATACATAATTCACAGTAACGATTGTGTAAAATGTTCAAACTAAATTATGTTACATACTATACGATATTACAACGGCTCGTACATAAACGACTACATCATCTAGACAACAAATTAGCTTAAATTCCCAAACTAAATCAAACAAACAAAGGGTTTTGATTAGAAAAGCTACTAAGTGTGCCAGTGGATCCATGTGGAGGAGAAGATGGGATTGGGGGCCTATTTCCAACAAAGCTAGGAGTCCTGTTTGCACCAAGTGAAGAACAAGAACCCCTAGAATTAGAAGCAGCCCTTTTTGTTATAAACCTTGATGTGGAATTTGCCCTAGGAAGGTGGCTTGAAGATGTATGGTTCTGAGCTGATAATAATCCCCCATAGCTTTTGCATGATTTCAGCTTCTTGTTGTGAGGGGTTTCTGGCTTGGCCAGGTCTTCCAGACTCGTCACTTTTGATAGAGAAGTGAATGATTGGGACTTCCCTTGGAAATACTTTGACAGCCCTCTTCTGCAAATTACAAAAGAGATTAGCTGTTTGTACACCAGTTATGTGGATTGATCCAGAAAAATTAAATAATACGGAGTATAAAATTATCGGAGATTTTTCTCGTCCAGATGAACTTAAAAAAGTTCGATTTTAACCCAAAACGGGAACACATTAGATAAGGTAATAAAAATTCCCTTTTTTGGTTTAGATAGTCTAAGCTCTGTTTGATAATCAGAGATTCAGAATGGAATGCGAAATGCCAGATCGAGAGCTAAAATTTGGCAATAACTCTCCAATTAAATTCCTCAGGCAGTCCTCGCTAACCACCAGTGGCGGCTCCAGGAATTCTCGCGAGGGTGTTCAGAAATTCTACTACGCTCCTCTAGAAATCATAACTGTACATAAACAAAAAAAAATTCTACTAATATCAACAATGTCACCGAAAAAATAACAAAGTATTTAGCCTCGTTATGATCCGCCAAGAATTGCAAAAGCGCAAGAAAATTCTACTATTTTTTTTTTTCGATAAGTGAAGAAATTTCTACTATTGATAATGTATAGTGGAGTATTGGACGACTAAAGTCTAAAATCACATAAGACAATAAAACTCCACTCACCGAAATTTCAAAGGTTCACGGTTTGGTGATTTTGAGGGTTCCTCCGACGTTTACCTGGTCTTCGACTTCGGCTTATTCACTGCTATTGTTTTCTTGATTCTCTCCATTTTCGTTTTATATTTACAGAGATGAGAGCCCAGAGAGTAGAGATATAAATTCAAGTTCCAGATCCGTCCCCCACCCCTTTTTCTTTTTGATGGCTTTCAGATCTTGTTTTCTTTCTGATTAATTACATATCAGTCCCCAAATTATGAGTTTGGGCTAAGTTTAGACCAAGGTCGGTTTGAATGGGTTGGGCTAAATTTTTTTTTATGGGATGGGCTAAACTGTATCTGTCATTGGGATTGGGTGTTCAAACATTTTGGTTAAGGGTGTTCAAACATTTTGGTTTAATTTTTTTTACATGTATTTCTAAAATAATTTTTTTTTTCAGGGTGTTTGGATGACTACCTAAGGCTCTACTTGGAGCCGCCTCTGCTAACCCCCAAACCAAGATTTTGGACCCAATATACTTAGTTTTGGATCCCACGTCAATTTTTGAGATCAGGTAAAAATGGAGCGCGGTGCCAGGATCACTGATTTTTCTCCTCCATGCCATTATATCAAATACCAAACTTGTCAAATTTGAAGAGAAGTTTGGCAGCCAAAAATTTGGCAAGAGCTTTCTCTCTAGTCCATTGGAGCCCACAAACATCCAAAATTTGACTTCTTCTGAACCCAATTAAAGAAATATGTCTACACGATTGACGCATAATTGTGAAGGTACAACATTTTCCTACTATATATATCAAGCTAAAAAAAATAAAACTGGCATGATTTTCATAATTAACCATTTTCACAGTTGACAATCGAACTAAACTACTCGAGTTTCAATTCATGTTTGCTCGAAGGAAAATCTTTGAGTCGTTTCATTTTTTGAGTACATTGGGTGATTGACCAATGGAAAATTCATGGAAAGCCCTCATCTTGGGGTGGGCAGCTTAGATGCTTACATTAAAAATTCATTTGATTTGATCTGTTATTTAAACGAACCAGGCTTGTATAATTTTCGGAGCTCCTTAAGCTATCAAATCAAACTTGGACAAATTACTATTAAGGCTTGTTTGCCTTATCATGGTTAAAAATTTCAGGCTACTTGTGATCGGATCGATTAGAACTCGTTTAAGATCTACTAGCTCCATAGAAAACCTAATTGTGAACATATTTAGATCAATAAGTTTGAACAATCTCCACACGGCTTGTTCGACTCGTTTATCAGCCCAACCTATTTCCAGTTAGTTATGCACAAAACACATACTACTACACAAAGTCTGCTCCTTGGGACTGTTGTTAGATAATCAACTTTACCCTGCCTCTTGTTTTTTTCCCCATGGTGATTGTTTGGTTGCCATTTCAAAACGCAGTTCTACAGAATGTTCCTAAGACGGCTGTGCAAAAAAATACCCAAATCGGTTGGCCTGGTGGTCAAGTTGTAAACTTTCGGCGTTACCCGTTTTAAGTCTAAGGTTCGAAGCTCTCTACGTGCTACCAACTCCTGTGGAGACAATACGTGAAGTCCATACAGGACTTGGCATCCGTTTTAAACAGGAGCTGAGCTCTATAACACCTATAACAGGAATTGACCTTAGGGAATAATGGATGTACACATAAATTGGTCCGAACACTTTAAATTATAAAAAGATATGCGAAAAAAAAAAAAAAAACTAACTTGAGCGGCAAATGATGCATGAGAGAAGACAAGTCATGCAATGGGGAAGTACTTGCTCTTTCGCCGGAAGAATTGGAAGCCAATGACGAAGACGACGGCGGTGGTGAATTAGGAGAAAAATCAGAGGAATTTACCTCATCCTCCATTAAATCAGATTCGAAAGACCCAACACTAGAAACCCCAGAAGAACATTCAGACGAGATCGAATCAAGAGCTTCCACCTCATGACCCATAATCCCAATTCTTTTTTCTCTGTTCAAAGAAGAAAAACCCATGTTTAATTCGATCACCCAAAACAACCCAGAAATTCTCAATTTCAAAATTTGCAATCTGACCCACCAAACAAACTACAAACTCTCTGATTTTATTGAAATGGGTTGGTGTGGATATGTGATCATGAAGGATAAGGGAGAGGATAGAGAGGAAAAAAGCAGGGGAAGAAGGATAAGCGTAGAGGACTATTTATATAGATTCGATATTGTATGTATGTGAACAAGGAGAGATTCGGAATTATCCAGTAGCGTTTCCTTTTCTTTGTTCCCCAATACCCACCACACCACCTGTCCCCCACCCTGTCCTAATCATATTTCTGGCAGGCAAATATATCTCTTGCAAAGACCAAACAATCCACTTGAGCGCGTGAGACTAATAATCTAAGGACACGACTTTGTGCTTTAGGAACAAAAGTGGCACTGCTACGTGGTGCCCGTTATCCTATCCGAGCCATCTATCCGACTTTATATTTTGGACGGCTCAAATGTATTGGTGTTGTTCGGTGTCATTTTTGTAAGTATTGGGGGTGAAGTTACCCCAACAAATATTGGACCTTCTAAAACACGGATGAACGGCTCAAATGAGCCGACGGGCACCACGTGGCGGTGCCATGTAGTGCCCACCCGGCACCGAAAAATTTCTCGTGCTTCATACTCCTACGCCACATAATCGAGTGGTGTTTGCACAATCGGTTATTGGTCCAAATTGCGGTTGTGTGGTGTAGAAGGAGTCTACAGTAAGTGGGGTTCGCAATATTCATCGTTGGCCCAATGTGGTTGTGTGGTGTAGAAAGAGCATACGCCACACAATCGAGTTGGGTTCGCACCCCTGATCTTGGGCCAATATGATGGTGCGGTGTGAAAGGGATATGGGGCACCAATAATTTCTTAAGGATTATCCAATTGTGAGTTGATAGCAACTTAAAATTTTGATAGGAGTACGTAAAGAAAATATTGCAACACAAATTATTATCCAAAAGAAGTAGTAGAATGACCAATACATTCTTTAAAAATAGTTTAACAGATCGTAATGGGAAAATTTGACTTTTTTGTTTTGTTTTAAATCATAGTTTAAGTTTATAGAAGGCTGAAAATTTTCTGTGACAATCTAGGAATGCTTGAGTTTGATCCAAGGTTTTATTTCATCGCCAACACTCGATAGATAGAAGGCCAATATGATATTTCTTCAGGGATAATAGGTATTATATTTGTTATAAATCTAAAATTATGGGACGCGGAAAGTATATAGTATTATTTATGTTGTGCGAAAATAAAAGAGAATTTGGAGAGATAATTGAGTGTTATTGAAGCAATGCTCCACAACAATCACAACACTTTACATGTCATTTTATTTCCTAATTTTTCAAAGTCCCACAATTTTTACAAATCACAACATGTGTGGAGTACTATATGTCCTTGCTCCTCCAGATATTGATAACAGTCTTAAATTTTTGACCTGAACCGTTCATATTTTAGATCTCGTCAATAAGTTTGTCGTCGCAAAAAATTACTTTAGTTGGATATCTATAAGTACATAATCCGAACACATTCATATGCGAAAAATGGGTTTTTCTGGGTTCCAATCCAGTGTGCACGGAATCCATTTTACCAATCAGTTGTTCGCATCACATACTTCTAGATAGTAATGACAAGCGTCCCAACGAAATCTAAAATATGAACGTTTTGAATTATAAACTTAAGGTCGATATTTGGAGGGAAATGAGTGAACTACAATGGTTCAAATTATGAACTTAAAGTCGATATCCGGAGGAAAATGAGTGAATTGCACACCATGCAATTTCACCCCTAATGGCATAGAAGCCATCTCCTTAGTAATAGACAAAGGGTCACAAAAGTGAAATCGGAGTCCCTGTAGCGCACTCATCTGCGCTGCACGGTGTAGCGCTTCTATTCCAATTGTCAAAAATTATTTTCAATGGTCCGTAGATTGCTGAGATGGCCAATTGATATAAGCGCTACTCAAAATGTAGCGCAGATGAAACGTTACATAACCCCGAGTCATGAATAAGGAGACAGGAAAGTGGAAGGTAAGACATAGGGGATATTGGAGCGCGTGGCTCAGGGGTTTACAGTACAATGGATAAGGCTCGACCATCCCTATTCAGCTATTCATCTCATCTCTCCGAACTTTTGGCGCTCGCTGTTTTGAGTTATTGTGCCAGCTGGACTCTAAAGACATTCACAAAGTATTCTCTCAATTAGGCTGAACAAAATTCTGGTCTGGCACTCACAAAGTGGTCGTGTAGGGCCTCGATTTATGGAGGACAATCTACAGAGGTTGTGCCCCAATTTTAAAAGGCCTCAAATAATGGCTCAATCACACCGTCTAGTTGAGGCCTTTTAAAATTGGTCTCGAATTTTGTTTTGTTTTGAATAAAAATAAAACAAAATATTATAAATTGGTTTTTTGGTTTATTCGTTTTGTCTTTATTCAAAAAAATTTGCATTTATTAGTTTTGCGTCAATTTTTTGTGGTTTATTGGTTCCTCTTGACGAAACGAATCTAACAAGTATGAAATTATAGTGAAAATTAATTATTTTTTGAATAAAGCCAAAATTAATCCAATAAACCACGTATTTTTTGCTTTATTCAAAAAAAATTTAGTTTTGACTATAATTTTATACTCTTTAGATTCGTCTCGTCGAGAGGAACCAATAAACCACAAAAATTTGATGCAAAACTAAAATTTACGGGAAAAAATTTGAATAAAGACAAAACGAATAAACCAAAAAACCAGTTTAAGTTTTTTCGCCAAAGGAGGCCTTCAGTTCCTCTAATTTTTTTCTTGGTATTGCGATTTTATAATTTTCTTTCCCTTTTGACTCAAATGATGACATATTTTATTCTGCTGGACACAGCTAAACTAATATTGTAATAGATGTATTTTACTCCGTATCTGGTTTGAATTACGTATTTTGTTCCGAAAAGAAAAAAGAAAAGGAAGTTAGCATTGTCCCAATTTCGGATGTCTGAGAGCAAATCCATTCTTGTTGAATTGTTTTTGTATTTTTTTTTCCCATTTTTTTTGTCTTTGTTTCTCGTATTTTTAGGACCTTGCAGTTTCAGCAAGTTGGTAATTTTTCAAATTTTGGTGTGATTAATATGACAACACCGAGAGAGGAGGAATACAAATCAATATGTTGTCATCGAAATATCAACCAACTAGCGAATTGCCTATGTCTAAAGCCACTTCCTTATCCGGGAAAATATATATATATATATATATATATATATAGGGAGCACTTCTAGTCCGGGCTCCGGACTTCCGGACCTCCACGTTCCCGATTTTT
>JAXBDA010007952.1:0-16143 GCA_036023075.1 Gaultheria prostrata
AAGCACTAATAATATTAACTATACTCTCTCCAATCACAAGCTTAACTAAAATAATCCGATCTCCTTTCCTCGTGACTGTGACTACCGAATCTTTAAGGTGTTTATCTACTACGATGCCTACCCCATTTCTATGTCTATCCACACCTGTATAATATAGCTTATACCCTGTATCCTCTATCTCTCTAGCCTTCTCCCCTACCCACTTAGTCTCCCGAAGACAAGCTATACTGATCCTTCTCCTAATCATGGTATCAACGAGCTCCCTAGTCTTACCCGTTAAAGTCCCTATATTCCAGGTTGCTAAGCGGATCCTATAGTCCTGGGCTAGCTTCTTTACCCGCGCTCGTCCAGGCATGCGCGGGAACCCTCGCTCACTTATCACCACACCCGGGCGCCGGTGCGGCGCCCCTTGCTCATTTTTCGAGGCACCCGAAGGCAGGCACAACGCGTCGGTAAATAAACTAGAGAAGCCACTCGGTAGACGTTGTCTACAGTATGTATGAGCCAATCCTTGGCTGGCATGCTCAACCTTGGATGGGTAGCGTTGTTAATGGCCCAGGTATCACTTTGCATAGCTGCCACATGGCACCCCACTTATGGAGGCGTTGATGTGGTGATGGTACATGGTGGAGCTTGGTGGCTATACTCACTTGAAATAGCATTTTCTGAGAACAAAGTGTGACTACAACTCCTCTAACATGCCTTTGCACCAGTTTGCTTCACCTGTCAGAATACCTCTCTCTTTCATTTCTTATATCCTTTTAGTATAGTACTCTGAGTTCAGTATAATTTTTTTTGTCATTGAAGGCAAAACCCTATGTTTATTATGTTATATTTTGGAAAAGCAGAGGAGATTGGTGGCGTTGTGATAATTTTTTGTTGTGAACTTTTCTGTGCAGGGCTCCCATAGTTGCAAAATGTGATCGTAAGCGGGTTCTTTCCTCATGGGCTCCATTCTGTGGTGACATGATACCCATTGAATACGAGCTTGAATTTTCAAGAGTTCGGCATCTTACTCCCCGTCAATTTGTTGAGATGTTATCAAAGAAACTTGGAGTGCGTGGGGTTGTGGCAGGTGACCTTATTACATTCTTCAGTGTTGTTTTTCCCCAGACGTTTGTTTCTTTGACAACATCTCATAATAATTGAAACTCAATTATCTGTGGCAGGCGAAAACTACCGGTTTGGATACAAAGCTGCTGGCGATTCATCAGAGCTCGTCAAGTTGTCAGAGGAGTATGGAATGGGGGCATACATAATCAATACTGTTATGGACAAGAACCAAGACTACGGAAGTATGCGCTCGAGTAATTTGAAAGAGCAAGGACAGGTCTCATCTACTCGTGTTCGTCTTGCTCTTGCTAAGGGAGACATGAAATACGTCTCGGAGCTTTTGGGTCGCCAACATCGTCTTATGTTGATGGCGAAAGATCAGGAATGGGTTATTAGCAATCAACATAGGGTGTCAGCTAGAAGATCTTGTTTTCTAAATCTTCCACCAAAGGAGGGCCTGTACGAGAGCTGTTCTGTTGTAATTGGCAATGATAACAATGTAGTGCCGTGCAAAGTAACGATTGATGCTAGTGATATTCATTTGGAATTGCATGATGCAGCTACTTGTATCCATATTATTTCTCAAGATTTTCAGTGCCTGGGTATCGACTTTGGTGAGTCAGGAGCTTGATTGTTGTAGGTGGTTTTATTTAACTTTCGTCTCAATTAATTGGTTCATGATAGGAGTATAAGTTTTATCATTCTTATAACAGGAAGAGGATGTATTTGTTATAGAAGCCTGGGGATGATTTGTAATTACCTGTATCCATTCTATTCTTTATACTGGAAAATATTAATTGACTGGTTCGGCGAATTAATGTGCCTACGGTTATGGTGTCAAACAGATAAAGCTCCACATTTGGCATGGCTGAAATTTTAATTCATGAACTCGTCAGAAACCTTCTGTTTAGGTGATGTTTGAGCAGCTTATGATATTATCGATCGCAACCCTTCCGGTGGGAGCTGCTTATTTGAAGCTTTCTTGATTGTTGGAGTGGTGACATTCAGCAATTTGTTCCATGTCAGTTCATAATGAGCAAAACTCTGCTCAGGTTCTTAAGATTTTGAAGGTATAGTTCACCAGTACAACATTTCTCCAATTTCTTGTGGGAAGGAATACGAATCCTATGGAATTACTTTACGCCTTTCATTCCAATATTGTAAGGTTTTGTTGAAATTGTTGTCTTGTGTATATGAGCTCGGTGTATTTTCTTATTGTAGGTGTATGGTTTACTGTTATTATTGCCAAGATTGTTCTCATGCTGTCGTTTGATTCGCGGATTAACTATTTGGGATACGGCTAACTGTACTATTTTTTTTGAGTTATTTCACGTTTGGTTCCCAAATAACTCTCGAGATTATTAATCCTGGTATTATGTTTATCCCTATATGGGGTAGTAAATAATCCCGGGGGAGGTGGGATTAGGTAGGATTAACAAAGATGAGATTGTTTTCGAAAATATTCGGATGATATTGGAATTGTTCTCAAAAAGTATTTTCGAAATTGCTTTTTTTTTTTTAAAAAGAAAATGTTTTCCAAAAATGTTTTTTAAAAAATTGGATCATCAGTTATTTACACCTATTTGGACAGTGCACTAAAAAGGGGTGGCTCCTTTAATGATCTAAATCTGAAAGAGACTATAAAAGAAAATGGAGGCCACCGTAAACGTCTGGATCTATGAAGTCGGTTTAAGACTCCGCCAGTGCTTTGTCTGTATCGATAATCTTCACAACACAGATTTGCCACTTCAAAAGTCAATATGCAAACACTCACAAAAAAAAAATTGAAAAAGAAGAAGTCAATATGCAGCATAATTTGCAACAAAGCCATCAAACATGACATTAAGTACTTCAAATCGTCATACTACAAAGTACAAAGATATTAATGAACAACCGTTATTTCTCAGACACAGATATTCTTGTTAATGTAAGGTAAGTTACAGGAAAATGAACCACTTGTGATATACTGAACAAGGTTGGACAACGATAAATGCAGCAATGCTCCTCAAAGCACTAGCTTATGAGTTATCTCCAAAACGAAACATCGCAAAGTATATATAAGTTTTGACAAACGAGTACCATGGCTATTAGTTACTGATTTGGTATAGGATAGGCAGGTTGAAGTACAAGATTTTAGTCGAACTTAAGCTGAAGCTAAGTTCCAGTTAAATGAACCACGAGTGATACTCTTAATAGTTCTAGTTTACGAGTCATCTCCAAACTGAACTATTATAAGTACCGTACCGCAGTACCATCGTATAAATTTGAGAAAAAAGGTAAGACAACTATGAATTACTGACCTGCCATAGAATAGTCTTCTCCAACTATGTAGTTTGGGTTACATTCAAATGCTTAATGTAGCTGTCCATGGCTTCCAAATATACTCAAGGTAAAAGAAGTACTGTAAATAAGAAAATGTCAAGTGAAGTTAAATTTTGTTTATTTGTTTTTTCTTTTCATTTGTAAATCGCTTCATATTCGGATGATCTAAACATGGCTCAATGGATCATTTGGTGCAAACGGGAATCCTTTACATTTTTTGTTGCGAAGAAAAACAAAGAGAGAAAATAGTATAAGTACTCTACCAATGGAAGCGAAATTGATAAAATCAAAACGTTCTCGTTGTATGCTTGAATTAGAAAAGTAAGGGAAAAAAAAAGACTACAAAGCTTTTAAAAATAAGTTTGCGGATATTTATTTAGTATTTTCTTTAGCAATACATAGAAAATGAACACGTAGGTTTTGGTAAAGGTAAAAGTTTAAGGGGTCTTGGTAATGGGTACACCATTACACTTGTTTTAAAGGGTACAAAACCGTACTTTGAAACATGGAAAAAAAATCATTGACTCATAAAATTCTCTATCGAGCCATGAAAAAGATTCAACAAAAAACATAAACAAATCTACTATTCATTTTACGTCAAACAATAAGTCGAATAACTCTCAAGATAGGAGTAAAAAATAAACGTAAAAAAAAAAAAGGGATCGACTCGGCAAATTCCCACTTATATATATATATTTTTTTGTACCGTTACCCCATTAGCATTTCCCAACTTGAAGTCGTTATTCTACGGGCTGGATGATCATTTTATTAGATTAGATGTAGCAAATCAGTTCGCACGTGACAAATTATCGGGCTCGTGCTACACACACCCCACCCGGAGAGTTGCCATTTTTCATTTCCACATTCGCAGCCATTGCCAGAAATTTACGCAGAGAGAGAGAGAGAGAGAGATCTCAGAAATCTCTGAATCTGAATAACGAGGAGGCGACCTGAGATCAAGCACAATCCCTAGCAATCATGTGGAGAAGACTCTCTACGCCGCTCCGATCTGCTTCCAAGCTTCACCGCTCCTCCGCCGTAGTCGCCAAAGTCTCAATTTCTCCTTCGCCGCCGCCGCACCTTCCGATTATCTCCACTGTCTCTCGCCACTTCACTGCCGATGCTGGTAAACCTTTCTCACTTATCTCTTCGTAAACCCCTTATTTCATTCGGATCTCCATTCAATGCCCGTTTGCTATGTACAATTCATCAAATTATTAATTTTTAATGGAGCAGCATCACGTGCTCTCTAAGTGCCTTTCTCTACTGTGTCGGCGTAGGCTCCACCACCAAGTAGTCGGTCTCACACCAATGGGTGGTGCCCAAGAAGAGCACTGAATAACTACTCATAATACATAGCCTTGTTTTAGCTATTTGATATTGGTAGTAATTTTGGTATATCTCACTTATCTCTTTGCGAAACCTAATTTCATTCGGATCTTCGTTTGCTACGTATAGTTCATAGCCTTGGTTTTGCTATTTGATATTGGTAGTAATTTAGAGGTGCTTGAACATTGAACTGTTCGTATCAGGCACTGCTGTTTCGAAGAAGGTGGAAGATGTAATGCCGATTGCTACGGGACATGAGCGCGAGGAGCTTGAAGCTGAGCTCCAAGTGAGTTAATGTTGACATTTCACTGGAAAGGGTGTATAATGTATTTGGATAGGTTAGTATTGTATCAGATGAAATGATGCTTTTGTTTTTTTTATTGAATTAGGGACGGAAAATTCTTGATATCGATTATCCAGATGGTCCTTTCGGTACAAAGGTTAGTTCATAGTATGCTGCTTCTTTATTATTATTACAAGTGCAAAAGAATACAAGTATTTGAATTACATCGAACAGGACATAAACTCACAATCATGTTGAGGCAGTTGAGCCAACTAATACTCCATTATGGGAACAAGTAACCAGACAGATCAACCCCATTCTGGAGAAGAAATAATTACCCCCCCCCCCCCCCCCCTTCCCCTTTAGCAAGGATTGACCACTGATCTCCGCTATGAAGCGTACAAGGTGACAACTGAGTTGGCCCCGTTGGTTGTCATTATAACTATTCCAGTGGCTTTTAACTATTCCTTGAGCTTTTGTATAATATGACAAACAACTAAATCCTTATCGTGCTTTTTATGTTTGTCATATAGATATATTTTTTGCCATACTTGTATCATGTAGTGGATGTTTCAAAATTTTGAAACTATATTGTGCCTCTGCCTCTTGATGATGATGGATTGGGAGCATTAAATTTGATTAGATTAGAATTCCTGTGATGATTATGGAAGCATGTTGTCATCCATAAATAGTCTCTCTTTTTTTTATACCTGTAGGAAGCACCTGCAGTCATTAAGTCCTATTATGACAAAAGAATTGTTGGATGCCCTGGAGGTGAAGGGGGTAAGTCCCAGTTACATATCTTTCTAATTTGGTGATGAATTATGTCTTTGCATGATTGTTTCTCTGTGGAATTCATTAAACTAGCTTGTTCCTTATTGCTATTGTACACAAAACTTTAGCTACTTGCTTAAATAGCTTAACTCAACTATATTTTGTTTTTGTTTGTTTACCCTCTTCTCAACAGAGGATGAGCATGATGTTGTTTGGTTTTGGCTAGAGAAAGGCAAGCCACATGAATGTCCAGTGTGCTTGCAGTACTTTGAGGTGAGTACAGTCGTGAATGAATCACAAAAGTTTTTGGAAAGATGTAACGTAGATGAAACTGAACACATTTGTATGTGAAATTTTTCTCTAGGTTTTGGGATTTATTTTTGCATTTGATTTTGCTACATAAAAATCTCTATGTAAGAATTTTTTAATTCAAATTTGATAAGTTTAGACATAATGTGCGACTATAACAAGTTTTGATTGCTGATCTTGAATTCCACTCAACCCTCTACTGATACTGTTATGGCCTAGATAAGATTGAATCAGGGGTCCATAGTCTTGTTCCACGAATGAACTTTTACATACAATATTTAAAGTTTAGGTGGGGTGTATTTTGGGAATCAATCAACTCGAATCACTTTTTTTTTTTGTGGGGGGAACACTGCCTGAAAATGTCCAAGTGGTTTAAGTCTTGGCACAATTATCTTAATAGTGTTTTTTTGCTTTGCAGTTGGAAGTGGTTGGCCCAGGAGGACCTCCTGATGGACATGGTGATGATGAGCATCACTGATTGTAGTGTTTCTGCCAGAATAGTATCTGGTGACTGGTGAGACTTTGAGACTGTTCACTATATTCTGGTGCTCAGGATTCAAAGGCTTTGTATTTTGTTTGCTTCTGGTGATTCCTTAGTTCTCATTGTTGTTTCCTTGGCAACGTTTGATCTGATATTTTTTCCCCACAGTTTTGGATGATAGACATAAGCGGGTCATCTATTAGAATTCATGGATTCCATCAGTTTTCTTCAGTGCAATACAAATAATTGATGCCGATTGTGACATTTCTCTTGTATAACCTGGCATTCTTGTGCAAACTAGTTATTGACTGTCACCAACTCACCATGGACTTATTTGCTGCACTAGGAATCACCATACTGTACCACTTTTCTTAGTCACTACTTGACTCGACGAGGATTCCTTCATACTTATGTTTTAACTTTGTTATTGTGCACCATCTCTTCTGTGGTTGCTTTATCATGAATGTGTGACCCTGCCTGTTTGAGAAATTTAGGGAACTTTTACTGGTCAATTAATAGCATATGTACATTTGTAATTTTTTGTTGCGTCTTTTACATAGCCTGAAATGTGGGCTTGTGCGAATAATACTGCATGGTGAACCATATTGAGCAATGCACTTTTTGTTGCGCCTGTTTGAGAAATTAGGTCGTGGTATAATGCTGTTGTCAGCTTTTGAACCATGTGGTGGCAGCGCTGCTTTTGGGAGCTTGTAATGGCTCCATTGTTTTGGTGATCCTCTTTTACTTTCAGAATGCTTCTGTTTCCTAGTAGCGCGCTTGTGGCCTTTATCCTTGGTTGGGCGTTTGCATCACATCGGGATCAATCAGGTTAATGACAGGCCATTTTATTAATCGGACACAAGATTCTTGAGTTTCGGTCACAACTTGTTTCTTGATTTACTTCCTTGCTTACAATAGACACCTCCGGCTTATTGAACATTGTTTGTCGTTTCCGGACTGGACCAGTCCTGGATATGTTTCGCAGGTAAAGATTATAGTCTGATATGGTTGTCTATCCATTTTTAAAGCAAATCCTGTTATCACTGGACCTACTGTTAAGGACATTGTGCCTATCCGGGTAGGTTAATTTATGCCCAGTTTTTCATTCGTGTTGCGCTGTCAACTGGCCCGATGAGCTCAAATTTGATTTCTTGATCACTGGAGGTTATGCCCGGTCATTACCTTCAGGACCCCGGAATTAGTCAAGGTACCACAAGCTAGTCCAGACATCCGGCTATAAAAAAAAAAAAAAAAAACTGGCCCAATGAGATTGCAGAGGCAGAATCACATCCACCATCTTTTGTGTTTGGGTTTTTTTTTTTTTGTGTGTGTGTGTGACTTCTCAGCCTTTCTTAGCTGTGATATTTGTCTTAGATTTTGTATTGACGTTTTTATTGTACTTTTATTGGCAGATTTAAAATTATGTTACTGCCAATCAGGAGTTATTTTGTAATAAAATCATTAATAGAATGCAAGAATTTCGAATGGCCATTTAGGCTGCCGAGCCATGCAGGTGCTAACAGAGACCATGAACACAGTGCTGCCCTCGCGAAAATCTCAGATTTGTTTGTTAGGATCGGTCTGGCCGTAGCCTCAAAATAAAGGGATCAGCTCTCCTCGAGACCCTTTATCCACCTAACCACTCCAAACTCCAATATTTTGGGCCCACAATAGTGATCCGGACCTCGTATTTCTTGTTAATAACAACATTTGTAAAAAAAAATTAGCTTGATTGGTTATTTACAAGTACGTATTCAAATTGTACAAAAAATACACTTCAAGTTTAAAATTATGTGAACGGTCCATTTTATACACATTGTTTGTGTATGTACTAATGATCAAATGAACTGATTTTTTAAACATACTTAGTTCTTCGTAAGAATTATAATTTGGATCACCGTTGTGTGCCCATAATGATTCCCAAACTACGGTATGGTGGATAAATAACGTCTCTCATGGCGATCGGGTACCGAGCACATGAACCAACAAGCTGGAAAGTCTCATCGGCGGGGAATGAAATACTGGGCTAAGTAAATGCATGGGCTTATGCTCCAGAATTTCCTTTCAGTCACGAACAATCACTGCTATATACGCTATGGAGCTTTTCTTTTTCTCTACGTGAATTTAAGGACTAAATTTGCACTTTTATAAAAAAAAATACAAATAGAGAAAGAAAGAAATACTAGCTGATTTGTGCATGAAATCATGGATTTTGTACTCTGATGATGATAGGTTTATTTATTTTGCATTTTTGTCTTTATGGGAAATGATTTTCACACCGCCCATTTTACGATCCACTCCCTTTTCTGTCTTTATTCGCATGAATTTACAATATTACCCTTGGATGTGTGAAAAAAGTGTATTGAAAAAGGACAACATTATAAATTCATGTGGATAAAAACAAAAAAAAGGAGTATGAATTGTAAAATATGGGGCCTTTTTTGATTTTGTAAGGTTACAATGCGAGAAACCGTCCTTTTTGTTGAGAGAGAACCAAAAGAGAATTGATTAAAAAAACCCTTCACTATCTTAGCAATAATAATGAGAAAGACAAACCATATATGCTTTCTATTCCATTGGAATAATAATGGGGGAAAGAGAAATGCCACGGAGAGAAATTTCGACCTATGGCCTCCAGCCCTCCACTATTCCTTCTAATCGAATGCCATCGACGGTGGGCCCACGGAATCCCGACCCCACAAAAAAAAACGTGAATATTTTTTCGAAATTTCGTTGCTCGCTCAATGCACATGTTGACTTGATGTTGCATTATGATACCGCGTGTTATTGATACATGGTATAAATGATTTCTCGAGATTTAATTCTTCACTTTTTAAAAAGCTTTCTATAAAAACTTAGACGAACAAAGTTAATTTTCTACTCCCTCTGTCCCTTTTTAAATGCGTGCTTTGGGAAACGTGTATTTTTTAGGATGTAAAAAAATGTATTTCTACTCAAAAATTTTGAATTTTTTTTGCACCAAATTAAAGTACTCTTTGAGCACTTTAATTTGGTGTAAAGATAGACATAAAATTGTATAGAAAAATACATTTTTTAGGGGTTTGAAAATGCACGTATTCCCATTATAGACATTTAAAAAGGGACGGAGGGAGTATAACGTATCTCCTTTATCCGAGTTTGATCGAAGTCTAATCAACCTGATTTTTTTGCTTGTTTTTTACTATAAAGATTCTTCGATTGCTGTCGATGGAGTTTTATTCTTCTTATGTGATAAAGAACCTTCTTTCTATGAAACTCTTGAGATTCCGCTACATGGTTTTGCTCGGGAAAAAGAGGACATGTTTATACGTGAAATGGAATACGACTAATGTTCACCTCTCTCTCCATGTGTAATGTCATGGTAAATTTTTTGTGAGAGATGGTCCAAGCAGAACTCCACCTGCTTGCATTTTCGAGGGTGGGATTGATAGGAATATGGAAGATACACAATGTCTTTTTCGTGTGTGTTATTACGTCATGTAACTAGGAAATGCCCGTGCCTAAAGGCACGGCGCGACATAATGTGACTGAATGAAGGGTTGGGATTCCTTTTTGACATGCACCTCATTGTTTACTTCATTTATCAACGTTCCATTATCTAGTGGATGCTCTTGCTTAAACACACTTACGAACATAATACTACCCCAACACAATTTGACAAAGTTATTCAGATTCCGTAAAATAAAGTGAGTGTATACTTTAAAAAAATAATCACGAAGCCAATACTCCAACTCCACTTCATCAAACTCCAAAATCATTGTGGCTAATTAACTTGGTCAATAATTATTTTGGTCATAATTTGATACCTTAGCTTTTGAGGACAATTCTACACGCCAAATATCCAACATCGCAACGGCACAACAAAACAATCCCATTGCAAGGCATTTTTTTTTTCCACTCGGAAAAAATAATTTATTAATCATTGAAAACAAATAATGATCGAAAGGACCCAAGGCATAGAAGCATCACAAAATGCCAAGCAAGGACCCAAAAGGGACCCAAGTACAAACAAAATGCATCAAATTGACTACTGCTGAATACCCAAACATGATTCCTACCATAATTTTCCAAACCATATTGAACTTCATGAAAACAGCAGCCACATATGTTGAAAGTCTCCACAGCTTCCAAAATGCACACCATCATCCACTTCTTCAAAGTTCAAAGTGAGACAATCAATTCCTTAGTATCAGATTCAGACCTCCGTTTTAAAACTTGGATGAATCATGAATCGACATCAGCTGCAGGCAGAGTTGAGGTTCCAGAACCTCCATTTGAATATCGCCAATTGCTGGTTTTGATACATATTCTGATTTCTGCTCCTCCCTTTGAAATATCGTCATCAACTCCTACAATGATAAGTCCAGATACAACATAGAGCATAACAAACATCGAACAAAACAGACAACTCAAATACAGACGCATGAAAACAAAAGAACTGACTACTCTTGTTATCCCTAGAGACTGCTAAAACCCAGAAAATTGAAAAAGCAAAACTGATTCACACCACCAGGATTGAAAACAAACTGGAACATGAAATCACCCAAAAAACTCAAGAAAGCATAGAAACACTCAAAGGAACCCAATTGGGAAAACACCATAAAAAAATGGAAAGGCAGAAAATAAAAAACTAACCGGACTCTCCCAGACCTTAACCCTGAATGAGTAGTACCAACTATCAATAATCCAGCAGCTTTGGCAACTTCAAGCTTCTAATACAAGAGAGGCATCTTTTGAAGTCCTCCACAGTGTATTCTTTTAGATCAAAACATTATTTTGTCCAAATTGCTACAAGTTTTTACTGCTTTCCACAATTTCCACTTCGTCCATAGCCTTATTTCTAAAGACAATATGATTCCCTTCCAGCCATAAAGTCCATGACACAGCATAGAAACTAATTTCCCAGCATGCTTTCTCAACACTCTTATAATGAAAAGATGACCACCAACACATTAATTCATAGAGGTTTGTCGGGCATGGGCATACCCATTCAATCACCCACCATTGCGTAATTTGAGACCATGTTCTTCATGAGATTGTACAATGCATTAAGAGGTGGACTGCTGTTTCTACTTCCAATTGACAGAAAGGGCATAAGCCTATCAATCCCTCCCCTTGTTGGATTAGATTTCTCTTGATAAGCTCACTGCCTGTTGCTAATTTGTCTTGAATTGCTTGCCATGTAAAAATTGTCACCTTAAAAGGGCAAACATTTTTCCAAATAAGCATGCATTTTCCTATCCTTTGCAGATTTCAGAGCTGAGTTGGCAAACAAATAAAAAATAGGAGAGACCTATAACCATTACGCACATGGTTTCAAAAAACACTGATCCAAGAAAAGCAATGGAGTGAAGGGAAGCGATGCACATGGTTTCAAAATAAAGCATTCAACTCGTCCCCATTCTTTGATGCTAGGTACAATGCAAGATAAGCCGAACCCAACTAAAACAAATTATCCGACCTCACCATTAGCCTCTCCCACCAACAAAATTCTATTTTGTTCATCATGGCATGACGACCATGGATCAATCAATTACTCATATCATATCCTTGTCTAATATGGGTTTGCCGAACATCCAGCTAAGCAAAAGATATAACATAGAAAAAATGCACTACTCTCTCACATGCATTGTGAAATGCTGTAACCCATGAACGTGGAAGACACCGGTATCACGGGCGTAAAATGAAACACTGCTTCAAGTGTTCATCAACACAATAGCATTCACTAAGGAAAAACGACATTGATAATAGCATAAGTAGAATTCTATGATTCACCTGCCTTCTCTACTGATGTTTTCTAATTGACAACAACTGGAATGAAAACTCTACAAATAGAAAATAGAGAAGCATGATGCAAACACTATTTCATCGAACAGTGTACGATAAATATTTAGGATCAAGAGTGAGAGGACTGTTAGGCTTACCCGCCTTCTCAGTTACAAAATGCAATATCGGTTCCACAAACTCAGTGAGCCTAACGAAAGGTAAACCATAGTACCGAGGCCCTTAATTTTTCAGGCTTTTTCTTTAATGACAGAAATTGCACATAAACACATAAAATGAACTGAACAAACATAAAGAGTCCAAACCAACCCGAGTAAATCTTTACGTGTGCTTTCTCAAATCATGGCCTCATACTTGAGTAAATCATTTTATCGAAACACTTAGTATGCAGTGAAAGCATTAAGTTCTTCCATGTTCACCTTTTCCAAACAAAACCTTGCTCTAAACTAAACTACATTCAGACAACCTAACACAATCGGAATTCAGAGAGAGAGAGAGAGTTACGTTTTTCGAACTCAGCGAATCAGAATTCAATAGCCAGTCGATGGTCTTGTGGTCGGCGCAGTCAACTTGCCTTGGGTATGATGTTCGCCGATTGACTTGCGGTTTGAAGTTCGCCGGTCGACTTGCCTTGGGTTTGAAGTTTGAATTTCAAAACTGGAAAGAGAGAGGGAGACGTGAGGTCGTGGGAGTACTGAAGACAGAGAGAGAGAGGCTGAAATATCAGTTCAAAAAAAGAGAGAGTGAGAGGCGGAGAGTTGGCAAGGTTCAATCCTAGCCCTTGAAGAATTAAGGGTCAGGATTTATGTTTGAATGCAATTAAAATACTCTATGAGAAAATATGTGACCTATTAGTCCAATCAAAAATCAGCTACTTAAAAACCCATCAATGCTTGACCACTTAGCCCACAATCTATATAATGAACTAATATGGAATTACGGGTTCTTACCTCACAACTTTGATTTCGATAGAGGATATTGAGGAAATATAAGAGGAGGGGCAAACCACTCCAATGGAAGAATTATCTAAATGAACTAAGAGTTGAAATAAACAATCAAAAAAGCAAGAAAGAGTATCAACAAATGCATTTGAAGAAGCTAGTATAGAACATAAAAACTCCAAGAGCCCACATGCAAAAACAATGACCACTTTTCTATAATTGAGAAAATGTATGACAGGAGGAATGGAATCATACCACCAAGAGGAATTTTGGACAGAACTCCAGAGAATCACCACCTTAATGAAAGAATGAAAAGAAATCAGTTCATCAAGTTATACAAATAACTTCGTCATGAACACCAGTTCCTATGATTGAGTGCAAAAAGAACAAATACTTGATCATGGGTTCAAGAAAAAATCCCTACTAAACTTGCAAGAATATAACATTTCAATTTCATTCGGTACCATTCTTTCATTTCTTTGCAATATTTTTAAATTACTTTCCAGAAAATATGTACCCCTAGAGTGAGAATACTCAGGAAAGTGAAATTTACTATTCAGAATGATGGGTGTAGCCGGGAGTGGTAGGAGAAAAGCCTTTTTCTGTGCTTCTAGGAATCATAGGTCAAAACATAGCAAAAAAGTTAAAGACATTTACCCGTAGATCTTATAGAATAAACCAACTACAAACCTAGACATGAAAATACACAAATGAAAAGAAGATGCATCTCCAACTTAGACATGAAAAGAATTAAAATAAACAAAATGCAAAAACTAAAAACCAGAACGCACACACATACGCAAAATGATCCGGAAAGTCACATTAAGCAACACTTTCAGAAACCAGAAGATAGAAATAATAATTTCAACTGAGTTCAATTAACTTACTTGAGATAAATTTAGCAACACTTTCAATCATCCAATCGATGAGTGTAGGGTTTGATTGGTTCAACTCCTGCGAGAAGATAATACATGAAAATATACAAATCACTGGCATAGAAGATGAACATAATTGCTTGATTCAAAAGAAAATTAAGAAGCACAAATGAAAAAAAAAAAAAAAACTAAACCAACTGTGGGGTGTCGGTGTGGGTGTACCATCCTTCACCGAAATTCTTCCACCCCCGTAGATGTGGTACGCCTTGAGAAAGAGAGGGGTTGGACATTTAATTATCGATGTGAGTGTCGGTATTGAGAGAGAGAGAGAGAGAGAGAGAGAGAGAGAGATTACAGATTTACAGATCTGGTTCAAATTTGAATTAGACGACTGTACATACTCCATTACGTAGACGTGGGTTTCGGTGTTGATGGGAAGAGAGGGGGAGATTTCAGATATTTTTATTTACAAAAATGCCAGCAGAAATGTCCTCTACATTTGCTATTGAAGTTGCAAGGTATTTACGAAAATGCCATAATAAAGTTAACATGTGAGGAGACAAATTTGGACCCTTAGATTTGAGAGAATGGAGGGCTGGGATTGGCTAAGAGCATCTCCAACCCATGAGTTTTCCTTCAAAATGAAGAACGGAAGTGACATATCAAAGGGAGATTTTGTAATTTATGTCAATTTTTGCTCAAAAGGTTGTGCTTTTGGAGGGACCCATCCTCCTTTTTGGAGAATCGGTTCTTCAAATTTTGTTTTGGTTCTTCAAATTTGAAGATGAAGAACCGATTCTCCAAAAAGGAGGATGAGTCCCTCTAAACAGTACAACTTTTTGAGGCAAAGTGGGTATAAATTACAAAATCTCCCCTTGATATGTCACTTCCGTTCTTCATTTTGAAGATTTGAAGATTGGTAGGAGATGCTCTAAGAGATGAATATTTTATTCAAAAGAATCTCTGTATTGTTATATAGATATAGATAGATAGATATTTGTGATCCGTGTCAGAAATAGTCAATTTTAGCATGCTAACTTCATGTCGTATCGGAAATTTTCACCCCCATGTATATAGTTGTTGAATTCCAAATTTCCAAGTGCTGGACCCATTCTTGAAAAAAGATTGATATGGGCTGGTCCCAATTTTTGCGTGTTCATTTCGAGCCCATTATAACAAAAACAGAAGAAGTCCATCAGATAAGGTCTGGAAGGCCGAGTGCTTGTCACCTAGATACTAGAAGGCCTGACTAGATCGATTAGTCCGACTAATAAGTCCAAATTTGTTAATGAGGGTGAACAAAACCCTCATCCTGATTGGTTAAAGTGGTGTGAGGTCCACAGAATCAATACACGTTTTGGTAAGTATTACACGCTTTGTTGTGGGATCCATACCATTTGTGATGGACCCCATAACATTTCAACCAATCAGGGTGAATGTTTTGTTCAACCTCATTAGGTGGGAAACGGGGTGGGTATTGTGCACTTGGGTGATATGCACGGATGCACCCCTTGCCTGTCCAATTGTGTTTTGGACGGTCCGGATGTGTTTTGATTTTTTACCGATAAAAGTAAATCAAAATAAAATTGAAATTGCCGAATGTATCTAGGCCGTCCAAAATATGATCGGATGACCGAGGAATGCACAGCACGGTGCATAGCACCCAGGTGCACAACACCCACCCAAGTCCCATTAGATAAGGGTGAACAAATTTGGGCTCATTAACCGATTTGCGTTTTTTTTATAACTTTATTAAATAAAACGTGATTTTTTCAACTTTATTCCCGAACTACGTGAAAACGTGCTCAGCAAACATGTTTTCTAGAAAACGTGGTTACCAAACACGCTTTCACAGTGGGTTAAGACGAATTAACCCGGAAAATTAACTTAATCCTAATTTAGTTAGAAAACGTGTTTGACAAACACGTTTTTAGAAAACGTTTTTGCTAAACACACTTTCTAAAAACGTGTTTAGCAAACACATTTTCTAAA
>JAXBDA010007953.1:0-16139 GCA_036023075.1 Gaultheria prostrata
TACTTAGTATCCTCCACTAACTTAAGCATCGGAGGGCCTTTGCCACGAAGGGCAAAGGTGCTCTAACAGCTCTCTGTCTTGCAGGTTTAGAGGTACCATACGGATTCCAGAATTCAACCCTCTACAATTCTCAAGACTCCCTTTTGGTTCCTAACAGAAGGTGTCTATTAGTGTGACGGATGTATTCTTTGTGGGTATGCCATTTTCCGTCTTGATGTCTTGTTGCTTGTATTTTTAATCTTTGTCGTTTTTAAAATTTGATAAATTTTTTGTTGTACAAAAAAAATTTACATTCTCACGAGTCAGGACTAGTCCTTTCTCTCTCTTAGTCTCTTTGCATCTTTTCCTCCACTAATTTGCTCCACCTCTCAACAGCTTCTCGACTTCAGCTATTACTGGATAAGTATTGATTGTA
Source organism: Gaultheria prostrata (assembly GCA_036023075.1). Classification (NCBI taxonomy): domain Eukaryota; kingdom Viridiplantae; phylum Streptophyta; class Magnoliopsida; order Ericales; family Ericaceae; genus Gaultheria; species Gaultheria prostrata. The sequence goes on from JAXBDA010007953.1 coordinate 416, forward strand.
TATTGGTTTTGGATTTTAGGGTTTTGAAAGTCCTAATTTGGGGCTTCGTTTAGCATATTAAACTAATTTGATTTAGGTTAAATGTTTCTATTTTATTTTGGCTCTCTGACATTGCCATTTTGATTTCTCATTACGCGTTTGGTTTCTTTTTTTGCAGGCTTCTGTTTTCTTTATCCCATCTTTAAGTTTTGTAATCGGATTTTTTTTTTTTTTTTAAAGTTTTGTAATCAGATTTCAACTTTTCAAATCCTAGAACTTTTAAGTATTTGGGCTTTAGTAACTTAGTCAAGACCTTTTATTTACTGAATTGATTACTCCTATGAATAATCTTGTCTGTGTTGTACGTATTATTTTTTCTAATGAGAAAAAGAAATTGAGAAATTTGTTCAAGAAATCAAGTGAAAGACTTTGCCTTACCACTGATACTTAATGTCAAAAATTGAAAATGGGGACGGGCTCCCAAAAAACCAAAAGCTAAAAACAAGAAGTAGAAAATGCAAAAATACGTCTGGCAAACACCCGTGCTTCCGGACCTAATTTTGACGATCCAAATCGGTCAATATTTTTAAAACGTGTTTTTAAGGGCCCCTAAGAGAAATCATAAAAAAATACCCGGAAGGGCTTGATCCGATCAGTTTTTAATAAAAAAACGCTATATATAACGTTTTTATCGAAAACTGATCGGATCAAGCCCTTCCGGGTATTTTTTTTATGATTTCTCCCGGGGGCCCTTAAAAACACGTTTTAAAAATATTGAGCGGTTTGGATCGTCAAAATTTGATCCGGAAATGGGAGGTCCTTATGGTAAATTCAATAAGGGGCCCTTATTGGAAGCTCCTTGTATATATACATGTATATAATTAAAGGAACCGTTTTAGAATCTTTAAATTTTGAAATTTCAAAATCTTGTTATTTATGTTGTGGCCGCCTTGTACATGAAATGATAGTTCGGTTACTCTCTAAAGCCCCGTTTGGATGCCGGAAATGCACTCGGATTTGTGAAGCGGGGTGATTTGTTCTCCAGGTCCCACATGTAGTCCAGCGGTTGGATGGCAACTTTACTGTTTGGAGTACAAATCACCCCTGAGGTGGATTTGCGAAGCCCAGGTCGACCCCTATTGTTAACAAATTCGGGTGATTTTGGTACGATTTTACCCCTCCAAATCCACCCTCTTGTTCGCATGTGACCAGATCTGAAGAGGAAGAAGAAGAGAGAGGACGTCACCGGAACTCACCCGTATGGTACGATTAATGAGACCTAGAACTCGAAATCGAAAAGAATGGAGTTTTTCCGGCCAAAACCCGAGCGGACATTGCCGGAACTCACCCGATTTGGTACGATTTATGAGACCCAGAACTCGAAATTGAAATCGAAAATGAAAAGAATGGAGCTTTTTCGGCCAAAACCCGAGGGAAACAACCACAGGAACCGCAGCGGGGTCCCTGTAGGAAAGGGGAGAAAAAAAAATTCACCAAACGCTGCCGTTTTGCTTCCCCAATCCCCTAAATCGTTAAACTCTGATTCCCACAAACTCAGATCTCCCAAATCAATTAGTGACCATGGAAACTCAACACCAGTCGTCATCTCCGGCACCGCCCGAAACCGCTAATGGTGCACCAGCACTGACGCAGCCCACAACTGTTGATGGCGCACCACCGTCGCAGCCCACAACCTCTGATGGCGCACCGACCTCTTCGAAACTGTAAGCTCGTTAAACTCTGATTCTCGCCCAAACTGAACGTTGTTTTGTAGACTTGGTTTATTCATATACTGCGAGTGTAGTTTTGCTTGAAAAGTGAAACAAATGCATAGATATAAAAGCTTTCTTTTGCTCATTGTTTTGCTTGAAAAGTGAACAAAATGCATAAAAAAAACTAACATTGTTCTTTTCTAGACTTGGTTTATTCATATACTATAGTTTCTTGTATAAAAATATTGGTTGTGGTCCCTTACACTTAAAGAAAAAAAAGGTTTAAACATCAGTCTATCTGGTATGATTACTATATGTTAGGATGGAAGAGGGTGGTCTTGAAGAGTCTTTGAAAGAGTTGTCCAAAGAGTACACTCTTTCTATTGGAATGGAGTTTGAATCAGAGGAGGATGCATATGATTTTTACAATGAACATGGAAAAATTATGGGTTTTGGCATTAGAAGAGCCTACTATACAAAAAGCTGGAAAGATGATCTTGTCATTAATCGGAAGTTTGTTTGCAGTAAGGCAGGTGAAATGGGAAAAGATAAACGGTCTGTAGTGGTAGAAATGCCTCGAAGTGAGACAAGACTAAATGCAAAGATTTCATGTTCGTAGTGTTGGACCGACATAAATCTAAATGGATTGTGAAGAAATGTGAAGAAAATCACAATCACATTTTGCATCTTCCTCAATGTACTTACTTGTTGCGCTCTCATAGAAGGATACATGAGACACAAGCTTTGAATATAGATATAGTTGTTGATAGCGGTTTATCTCTTAGGGCATCACATGATCTTATTAGTGCCCAATCTAGGGGGAGGGAATTTGTAGGGTTCATACTGACAGACCACAAAAGTTACTTGCGTGCAAGAAGACATAGGAGCTTAAAATGTGGTGAAGCGGGGGCTTTGATGGGATACTTTCGAACAAAAGCGGCTGAAAGTCATTTTTTTTATGACGCTCAATTCGATAGTGAGGGGATGATTACTAAAATTTTTTAGGCTGACAATGAGATGATCACAGATTATGGACTTTTTCGGGAATGCTATGTCTTTTGACACAACATTCCAAACAAACAAAGGTGTCGGCCTCTTGCTATGTCCAATGGGTTTAACCATTATAGAATGACGGCAATTTTTGGTGCGGCTCTATTCACTACAAGAAAAAATAGCTTTAGCCACATCCAAAAAAGTCACCAGAAGAAGGGATTTTGTACACTTCGGCTACATGGCCCAACATAGTCACCAAATCCGTGAAAAGTCAACGGCCACAATAAAACTTAGCTTGTCGCGGAAAGAGGTTTACAGCGACAAGAACACTTGTCACGGAAAGGATGTTTTCGGCGATAGGCTTGTCGCCAAAAATATTGATCACAGTCGCCAACCTATGAAACATGTCGCTGAATGTGCATTTTGGCTACAAGCATGTCACCAAATGTTCTTTTTTTGCCACAACATGTAATCACTAAAAGTAGCAGTATATATAGCAACTACAAATACCCTGTCACCAAAAATAACCTTCAGCCAAATCAAATTAGCATTATAAGCTGGCTAATTTTTTTTAAAATTCCTACACCCAGAATATCATTGACCCATAAAACTATTCATATGAAAACCAATCCACATACTTCAAAGCAAACCACAACATAAACTCCATATCCAACGGTTACCATTAATTCATCCACATAAGTCCTCAAACATTCATCAAATCCAGTGTTCAAAACTAATGGAAATGCCATATTAAATATGTATCTAATCATGACAATATCCCAAAACAAAAGTAGCGGAGATCAAATCTTTCAATGCCCTAATCCGCTGATAAAAAAAATGCCCAAATCCACGTCTACATATCCATCGCATCACTCACCTATAAAAAGGAGCAAAAAAATGAATAATTACTGAATATATCATCAATGACACCAGAATATAAAGATTCAAGATAAAGAAAAATTAATTGAAGTTGAGGGAGAAGAGAGGGAAATAACGCAGCACCAAGAAAAAGAAGTTAGAAGAAGAGTATTCGACATTGCATTCGACGTTTTAGTAGATAACAAGTCAATTGAGAAAGGTCAACATTCCAAGGAATTATAAAACTCCCGACCAGCACCCTTTCCTTTGCCGTTCATTTTCCTTTCATTTCCTATTGAATCCCATTCAATGTGTCCACAGTGTGTCGGTCCTAATTTTTAAAGAAACAACGTATCCACGTGTCGTGTCCACGTCCCGTAACAAAACACAAACAACAAGCATGACAAAATCCTGTTACAATCTATCCCAATTCCCCATTGCTTTACAAGAGATCAAAACAAACAAGAGACCACAAGTGACTAAAACAACAAAAGTACTAACTAACTGAAGCATTCCTAACAGTTTCAGGGGAAAACCCCAATTCAGACACAAGCCTTTGTTAGTTGCAGAACTTGGAAGCACCGTCCATGAGCTAACTTTAGCTCTAACACCTGCTATAAGAATCAGTCATCACTTTCCCATCCTTCACCCCCAAGTAAGTAATACTACTATACGAACCAAACAATAAATTGGTAACTTGATATGTGACCACTTAGAACCATAAATATCTTTAACAAATGCGAGCAATTTTTAATGTCCAACACTTATTTCCTGCACTTAAATGCATCATTTCAGCATCCAAATAAATTTTCCAGCAACCAGCAAACAGTTTTGACGCCTAAGCCAAGAAGATTGAACAGTTCGAGAACGTTATGTCTGTATTTATGCAGTTTGGGGCCTTTGGGCCAAGATCCTCTCAGTAAGTAACTTTAGTGCTTATATTGTGACTGGTACTTAGTTTTAGAGATAAGAATTATGTCTGCCTTTATTGGACATCTTGTTGCTTAATTTGTTATGACAGATGGATTGGTTGCTGATAAAATGTTGGAATTGAAAATTGATGTTCTTATGCAAGAAACAACTTCTTTTAACAGCTGTAATTAAACATTTGAGTGCTAATTCTACTGTAACTTCAGTTTAGATGCATACGCTTATTGTTATATGATGAAAATTGGTCACATGTGCTGGAAAAGTAACCTCTATAGTGCTGAAACTAAAAACTGCTTGATGAAACTATGTGATTAGGTGCAGAAAAACTGTTTTTAGTTGCTGAAACTGCCATTTTAAGACTGAAAATGTTGTTGTAACTGTTATTTAGATGCATAAAACGGGTTTTTGGAATGCTTATATGAGTTCTAGGTATTATGCCAGAATACCGAGATAAACAGGAGGAGTTCTACTTCCAGCAGAGTTACGGAGCGGGAGTTGCCGAGATGGGGAGCAACCCGGCAGAGGAATAGAAAAAGCCTTAGACCCCACCTCGAGTATAATAATGTAATTCGGCGCAGTAGATGCCATGTTAGACTTACTATTGTATTTTCTTTTATTGTAACATTAATTAGCGTTCCTGAATATTGGGGGTGTTACAAATGTCAACTTCCACATTGGTGTTTTTGGTCCATAACAAAAAATAATGGACCCCCATCATTTTTTAAATGATTACCAAAACTTGCCACATCACGTTTTCAAACTGTAAAAATAGTTTTTGAAACTCTTTTTTAAAATAATATTTTGAAATCTTTTTTTTTAAACAAAACAGTTTTTTAAAATAAAATTTTGAAAAATAAACAGTTTTTGAAAACAAATTTAGAAAACAAAACAGTTTCTTTTAAAAATACTTTTGAAAAAAACAATTTTTTAAAATAAACTTAAAAAAAAATAGTTTTTTAAATTAAACTTTTGGAAACATTGTTGAGAGATAGAGAGAGAAGATTTTTGTCATTTTGTGTAATGGTGGATGTAATTTTTTTTTTTTGATCAAAAGTGGGTGTACTTGATTGGATAGATGTGTGATCCACTAAATTTGGTTATTGACGAAATGTTACTAGGTAAGGGCCAAAATTTGATTAGCTGCTAAGGGGTTGCTAAATTTGATTATTCCAATGCGAACACTATTTTGAACAAACAATGCTAACCAATCTTTTGATTTTGGTTAGGATAATGCGGATGCTCTAAACACTCCAAGGAAAAGGGTGTAATTTACCAATAAGCACAACTGCATAAGCACTGCGTAGCGACACGACATAACTCCCTATTTTGAAGCACATAGAAATAGGATAGGAATTGACCATAAGAACAAAAGACACGTACTAAAAAAAGTTCAAAAGCCAACAACCAACCAAAGGTGTCAGTTTCTAGACCATACGATTTTCCCGGGCTTTCCGTTTCTAAAGGCGTAGCCATTGTCCGTCCAATGGAACCACTCCATGGATGGGGATCTACCTCCATTGCCCCACTGAAGAAGAAGAACGAAACGACCATTTCGTTCGTAAACAACGCCATGCCTATACTATACTTAGTTCCTTCATTCATCTCTCTTTCAACCACTAAATTCAAAACTCCAACCCAAAACCCACCCAAATTCAAAACTAATTAGGAAACCCAAATCGGCTGGATATACACTTGTGGATCGAGTTGAGTCTGAGTTCAACTCGTTTTCACTCCGCTAATTCTGATCCTTCCCTTCCCTTGGATACAACAATTCGGGTATGATTAATAAGTAATTTAGGTTATTAAATTTGCTTAGTACTCCATATATGATTCCAAATGCATGCAGTAAATGTTAGTATATGGAGTGTGAGTGTATATTGATGACGGAGTAACAGCCCGACTTGGCAACCTAAACCTACAGGGAACTAGCGCAGCAACACACTGCTACAGCCCCCACCCAGCGAGAAATTGAACCCCAGACCTGAGTACTCCCAAAGCCTGGGGCAACCCCTAGGTGTATGTCTTATACTAGTATTCTTTTTCACCATAGTGAAACAGCTACCGACGTAAATCAAGCATTGTTTGTAATAATATTATGCTTGTTTTCTTTTCAAAATTGGTTGTGTATTGCCCAACTTTTAGTTGCAGTGTTGTGTCTCTTAACAAATTTCTTGAAAATATATAGTAGTTATCTGACTGATTTGTATTTTGGACCGACGATGGGGATGATGAATAACATAGTAGTCGCAGATCGGATCATTCATAAATTTGATTATCCAAAAGTGCTCCATATCATTAATCTCTGATTCTTTCCCTTCCTTTTTTTTTAGTGGGGAGACCATCAGAAGGCACATACTGTCCCTATTTACAGATTCATGAGGGAAGAATACGATTGTATTGTCTTTCTTGTTTATTGTTGGGTAGATTGTTGTGTGTACTAGTGTTGTTCAAAATCTGTAAGATGGATTTGTCTGATGGGTATATGTCAACCGAGCATCGGGAGCTACTTCGATCTGCTTCCGAAAGTGCAGATCCATTATCTGTTTCTCCATTAGAGATCTTAACGTCACAAAAGACGAAACCGAGATCTCCCAAGTCTCCCAGGTCCCCAAAGGGTCACTCTGGAAAACATGGCGCAGGCAATGGTAGTCCTCTCAAGAATGACAAGCATTCACATTCTCGAGTCGATGTCGTCCTAAAAAAGGTAAATTTGTTTCATTTTGTTTTATCGTAAGCGTATGACATGAGCATTTCCACATAAGATACCAAAAAAAGGTCACTAAGTACTCTATCTCAATGGCACTTTGATCTGCCCAATGTTTTTAAATTTCATTTTGACCTCAAATATGACCCCTTTTGTGTTGTACTAAAAGTAACATCATATAAAAATTCAAACACACAATGGGCTTGTTAGGAACGTGTCAGAAGGTATGGCGCATGGATACGTCATGCCGGTAGACTTGTCCAAGCTTTGTATCTCCTAAACATGCCAAATCACTGGAAAAAGGACATTTTTTGCGATCATTAAAGTTTAGCTGCATTCAGAGAAGCAGGTTAATTTTGATATCTGTTGTTTTCCTGGAGAATAGTAACCAGTTATTACAGTACATGCTTTTTCTTTGTGGATTAGACCCTTTTTGAAGCTTGTAGACCCCAGGTGATTTTCAGCTCATACTATTTTGAAATAACATGGTCCAGGTGGTTCGGGAGGCAAAGGAACATGGGGAGGTTTACTTGATATGGATGGCAGTGATGCTCTTGACCCTAATGACCCAAACTACACCAGCAATGAGGTAATTACTCGTTTGTTTTTTTCCCCAACTTTTGTTGATGCCGTAGCTAGTGCTCGCATCTAAATTAAGCGAATTAGAAATGTACAAGATATTAATGAAACAAGTTAGGCATTGGTTCCTTGCATTGCTAATAGTATTGAACAAATTTGGTGTTGGTCCCTAGGTATTTACAATGTTACGATGGACACTAGAGATCAGGTTTATATGATTTTTAATAGCATGCATTTCTCTTAACAAGAGCTCAAAATTAACAATTCCAATGGCTTTTTCCAAATCTATAACGCAATACGAGAAAAATCTATTTCTTGCCAGCTCAGCCATGTGTGTATCTATACTTTGGTTACAATCTCTACGAGATGGTCCAAGTGTTTCAGCGATTGTGATTTGTTAAGCAAAAAAAAGAGGCTTTGGTATCACTGTAGTAATCTTACCAAAATATGGACAAGTTGTATCAACCCAAAATAAAAACATTTGAGCTTTGGAAAAGGCTAAAACCATTGGACATGCTCAAAATGTTCCTCTTTTGGTTATTAGAATGTGTTGTATGTTTCTGATAAGAACTGATCCAACAAGTGACTCCTTTTTCCTTCTCATGAACCATGGAAGCGCTCAATGGAGTTGGCTTTCCTAGAAAGAGACCCAGACCAAAGGATCTTATATGCCCTTCCCTTCAAAGCCATCCTCACACCCCACCCTCTCCATAAACAAAGTTGCACTGGAAAGTAGGATGATCTCTTGATGCTATTTACCTGTCCCTCAGAAAATGAAGAACATTTGGCACCTTGACTTTCGTTTTTGCAAGTTTGATGTGATTGGTCTTAAAAAAGCATCTCGCCAAGGGAAGAAATTTTGTATGTGAAGAAGACTGCTATATTGAACAGTTTATTCAAATAGTTAATCATGTTGAGAGTGTGGTTATCTTATTATTGATGGTCACCCACATGAAAATATTTGGTTGCAGGAAAATGAACAGTTAAGTGCAAGATTCCCGAGCTCTCTGTTTGAGGAGTACAAAAAAAAGGTTGCAGTTATTGTGGATGAATATTTTACCACTGATGATGTTATCTCAACTGCAAATGAATTAAGGGAACTAGGAATGCCAAGGTATAACTACTATTTCGTGAAAAAACTTATATCAATGGCCATGGATAGGAATGACAAAGAGAAAGAAATGGCTGCTACTTTATTGTCCTCACTGTATGCTGACATTATCGATCCACCGCAAGTCTACAAAGGCTTCTGCAAATTGATGGAATCCGCAGATGACTTGATTGTAGATATCCCAGACACAATTGATGTTCTTGCATTGTTCGTAGCTAGAGCTGTAGTTGATGACATACTTCCTCCTGCATTTTTGATGAAAGAAGTGGCTTCCTTATCAAAGGACTCAAAGGGGTTTGTTGTCATTAAAAGAGCCGACAAAAGCTACCTATCGACCCCTCTGCATGCGGATTTTATTTTGCGACGTTGGGGTGGCAGCAAAAATAAAACAGTTGAAGATGTCAAGGGCCAGATAAACAATTTGCTGATAGAGTATGTAGTCAGTGGTGATAGGAAAGAGGCTTGCATATGCATTAAGGATTTGAAAGTTTCATTTTTCCACCATGAGATAGTTAAACGGGCCATTATAATGGCAATGGAAAATAGAAAAGCTGAAGACCGGCTTCTTGATTTGTTGAAGATGGCAGCTGAAGAAGGTTTGATCAATTCAAGTCAAATTTCAAAGGGATTCGGTCGGATTATCGACACTGTGGATGACCTGTCGCTTGACATACCGAAAGCAAGGCAGATTTTGCAGTCTTTGATCTCCAAGGCTTCATCAGAGGGATGGCTTTGCGTCTCATCTTTGAAACCGCTGTCGTTAGATCTGAAAAAGAAATCTTTAGAAGATGCTGTTGTCAAAGCCTTCAAGGCAAAAGCTCAATCCATGATTCAGGAGTACTTTTTGTCTGGTGATATTTCGGAGGTGAGCCGCTGTCTAGAAACAGAGAAAAATTCTTCTACGTCCGAGCTTAGCGCTATATTTGTCAAGAAACTAATTACATTAGCAATGGACCGTAAAAACAGAGAGAAAGAAATGACTTCTGTTTTATTGCCCTCCTTGTGCCTTCTAGGTGATGATGTGGTAAATGGTTTTGTTATGCTGGTAGAATCTGCAGACGATACTGCCCTAGACATTCCAGTTGTTGTTGATGATCTGGCCATGTTTTTAGCTAGAGCTGTGGTGGATGAAGTCATAGCCCCACTACACTTGGAAGAAATTGGGACACTATTTTTGATGCCGGATTCAGTTGGGAACAAAGTGCTCCAAATGGCTAGGTCACTGCTAAAGGCTCGTCTTTCAGGCGAAAGGATACTTAGGTGTTGGGGTGGTGGAGGAAGCAGTACAAATGGATGGGCGATTGAGGACGTCAAAGACAAGATTGGGAAAATCTTGGAGGAGTTTGAGACGGGAGGAGATAAAAGGGAAGCATGTCGATGCATAAAGGAGCTAGCCATGCCATTTTTTCACCACGAGGTTGTTAAGAAATCGTTGGTGACAGTTATGGAGAAGAAGAATGATAGGTTGTGGCATTTGCTTGGAGAATGTTTTAGCACAGGACTCATAACTACGAATCAGATGATGAAGGGCTTTGGGAGGGTAGCGGAATCTCTTGACGACTTGTCTTTGGATGTTCCCGATGCTGAGAAACAATTCACACATTATGTTGAACGGGCTATGGCCGAAGGGTGGTTGGATTCATCATTTAGCTTCAATAGATCAGGACAACCATTGGGGAATGGGATGCATATGGTAAACAAAATCCGTCCAGTGGGATACATTGGGCAACAAATAAGATGAGCTTCTAATTCATAGCTAAGCTTAGATTAGATGAGATTCATGTGTTTTAGAGGGATGACATAATCGGGGACCTTATTTTGCTGCGCTGAGAAAAAATTGATATATTGATGGCAAATGTAGTAGAACCTTGTTTAGTATTTCTGTTTATGTTTACCCGTTATTTGTACTGAGTTTAGTTCATTATATTTGAAACCAGTTCGTTTCAGTGTTGTAATGTGTTTTTTGACTGGGAAGTGTTTGAGATGTGCAGGATCATCAACTATTCTTTGTGCATGTGTGTATGTTTCATGGAGGCCTAATTTAGACCGTAATGGACATTAATATAAAAACAACAGTTGAATAATTCTTAATTCGTTAATTATTTTCATTTGTTGGAATGGCTTCTCATGCTGCTATAAATTGCAGCCATGCGACTTGCCATCGATGGTAATTTCATCAGAAATCAGAATAAAAGTCGTTTGTTAAGCCAAATAATTAAAAATAAGTAGTTGAGGCCGGCAAGAGACTCTTTGCCTGGAGGAGGAGGAGGAGATGTTTGATTATTTGGGACGGTGGGAACAAGCCTCTTTATCCCAATGGTCTCCAGTCCATCTGAGAGAATGTCTTTGCCCGCGGGAGGAGATGGAGGAGATGTTTGATTATTTGGACCCAATCACGTCTGATCCATAAGAGAGAACACTTTTAGGGGTTTTCGGCGAAATACTCTTATTTTTCAAACATTTTCCCGAAGTACTTTGGTTTTCAAACTATTTGTAAAAATACGCTGCTACACACCACCCCAATGCCACAAAAGCAGAAAGAGCGATTTGATATTGCTATTTCACTGAAACCTCGATTTGGAATTGTTCTTTCATACATAGTTTTTTTTTTGCCATTTTGTCTTTTTTTGTGATTAACACAAATTAATTTTTTCCCAGGATGAATATGATTGACACTAGTTTTGAATTACTCATACTTTTTTTTGTTCTACTTGTCCAACACATTTTTGGACGGTTGCAGCGATTTAAGGTCGCTGCACCATCTCTCCTTCCACTTTGGATGGCGGCCCTGTGAAAGAAATGTCGGACTAACCCAATGGCTTGTAGGTCCTCTCACATAGAAGACCAGGGTTCAAGCCTCAACGGAGACGTCCTCCCAATACTAACTCTAACATACTAACCCTTGCAATACAATTTCAGATATAATAAGTCTATACGCTAACGTATCATTAAGCACCGATCCAAATATTGTTTTTGTATCTCAAGTCATTCATTTTAAAGTTGAACCACAGTTCATCAATGGCTAAACGATGGACATGCGATGCCAATAAATTGTAACAAAAAGATGTAGAGTTACAATGCATTCCACCCATGTATCCAACAAGTGCTAGGCACTACGCCAAATAAAGCTTTTTGCCGCATTTGAAAAATGCCGGAAAAGGGCATTACCAACATTTGTTACATATGTCGTCTATATGAGTGTCATAAATGCTATAAATGCCGGAAAAAGTCATCACAAATACCAGCAATAGTCGACACTATGGCGAGCAATATTGTGAAGAAATGTTTACCCCAAGATTCGAACTCATGACCTTTGCCCCGTGCGCGCGCGAGCTTACCAACTAGGCTAGCTCCCATATTGTTTCACAATGCACAATGAAAAATACTCCCTCCGTCCCATTTTGTTTGTCAATTTTTAATAATCGTGTCAGTTTTCGATCGCTTATATCTTTTAATATTGATCTCCAAATATATGCAATATGGATCTTGTTTGATAGTTCAATTCTATTATATAAAGTTTTTAAAACCGTGAAAAATATTATAGATTGAAAGATATAAGCAATTTATGGCGTAGCAGAAAATGGAATAATTGACAAACAAATTGGGACGGAAGGAGTATTTATATTATACGGTAGACTTTTTTTTTTTTTGAAAAAAATAGACTTTTACTGGCATTTTCATAAAAACGTAGGTAAAAAAAGTTCTTTTGCTGGCATTAAAAAAAATGCTGGTAATGTTTTGGCGGGAAATTCAACTTTTGCCGGCATTATTTTAAACAAACGCGGGTAAAAGTTACTTTTATTTTGGCATTTCTTGAAAGGACTCGGGGATACCGTGCACAGCAGGTGCTTGGCACTGATAAAATGACGCCGTTTCATGGCCCAACGCGAAAAAAAAAAATCAGCCAAAACGACGTCGTTTTGGCTGTTGTCCAACAAAACCCCAAAAGTCGCCCCTCTTTCGTTTTCATTGCACGACACATGAGAGGGAGAGAGAGAGGGAGAGAGAGAGAGAGAGAGAGAGAGAGGAACTTTTCTTTGGTGCTCAAAAATGGTATTGGGGCACCGGTGCCCCATTTTTTTTGGACCATTGGATGTAAAATAAACGAATATCAGCCGTAGGATCCAAAAAAGCAAATGGTTTTACCAAAAACCGAGGTGGTTTTGCGGGTTTCCCTCTAAAATTACCTACCACGAACAAAGGAAATACATACTACCATATAGGCACAAAATTACTACTCAATAAGGCAACACTTATCACGCAATAAGGGAAGACTTACCACAAAATAAGGCCACTGGTCAATCTGGTAGCAGGTTACCATTTTGAGCGAGAAAATCATTATTTTGGGGGTTTTATAATACCACACCACTTTTTACTCAATCCCCTCAGAATTTTGTCCTATAGGTAACTATTTTTGTAGTGGGCAACATTAAAAAATAAGGTGAAAAAAGGCTTTAGTCTAATCGTATGGTTCTTCGACCATTTTTTGAAATAAAAAATATTAAACAAATAATAATAATCTCCAAATTACATTAAAATAATTTTAAATAATTTGTCTTTATAAATTTATGATGACCATGTGAAAAAGGATATTCACTTATTATTTTTGATAACTTGTAAAAATAATTTTTATTTAAACACACACTACAATAATTGTAATAATACCATTGAATGAAATAATGCTAAAACAATAACTAATAAATATTAAATGATTTTAGTAGGACCTTCCACTAAATTAAGATAAAGTATTTAATACAATTAGATTATTAAATTAGATTTAGATACAGAACAAGAAATTAAATTAATTTATGCAATCGATTGACATGATATTGTAGCGATTAATAGTTGTAGTTGACATTAGGGTAGTGTTTGATCGACGATTAATCGCAATTATCGATTGTAGTCAGAGTCATTCAACTAAGAGTTTAAGTGATTCATCAAATAATTTTAAAATTGATCAATATAATATGAGTTGCAAATCTAACAACTATGAGTCAATGATAAATAGTGATGATTGGGGATGCCATCCTACAATTGGCTAAAAAGAATGGGTTAATACAGGTTGATATTATCAATATTATTACTAAATATAGTACTTAACAGTAGTGTTGGTTGACAGCGATCAATGTGTGATTGATACAATTGGTTAATATAGTAGTTAATACAACTAACTAAAATGAATTGGTTAATTTAGGTTGATATTATCAATGTTATTACTGAATGTAGTACTTAACAGTAGTGTTGGTTGACAGCTATCAATGAGTGATTGATACAATTGGCTAACATAACAGTAACCACTAACTATTGATCCATAATGACTCATTCAATATATTATTGTGTTTCAGTAATTATTAAAGATAAATATGTTTCAAATGCAATATAATACAAATTTAGTACAACTAAGAGACATTAAACATATTGGTAGTTATGTTCCTAACTATCCTTATTATGGTGCATTAACTATGTTACAAAAATGTATACCTAACCATCATTAATTCCATACTTACCATAGAATAAGGCTATACTTACCATAGAATATGTAAGGGTATAGGTACCATAACATATTATCGTGTTTACCACCATAACAAGTCGTATGTTGATGTGTACATACTACGGTTTCTGCTAGTACTTACCTTTTGGAAAGGAAATAGTTACTACGTATTCATGCATTTTGTAAAGATGTAACATGCCTGAATTCTTGCTTTCCTACCACACATTGTGCCATTAATGGAACTAAATTTGTCCTACCTACCTTAAACTACTTAAAACTTATTCTCAATCAGATTGTAGCAAGTTTTTTCTTCTATCCCATTCATCTTCCTTCTTGTTTCGCAAAATGAAAAGTATAGAAGATATGGAACTTTGAAGAACAACAAAGTGAAGAGCTTCTCCAAGTAAGTTTCTCTACAATAAGAAAGCTTAGATCCTGGATCTTGATCACAAATGATTCATTTCACATTTTAATGTAGGCATTTTCTAAGTTTGGCAAGTATGAGATGCATCTTTCGCAAATGATACATTTTTAATTTGTTAAAGTTATACTTACCATAGTATATGGAAACTGCTACCATTAGAGATGAAGATAGTCACTAGTAATGTTGTTACCAAACTGTATGAACTTTTTTCTATTGTTGTAGGTCGTATTTACCACTAACTGAGGTCCTTTTTACCAGATTCCGAGAGATGGATGATAATGACGTGATAGATTTTGGTGACGATTCTAGCGATGATGATGCATATGATTTTGATTTGCCGGAAGAAGAAGATGACATTCAGTTGGATGAATTAACAGAAGAAGATAATGATAGATACGACAATATTTGGTTGGATGAATTAACGGAAAAAGATGTGTATAAAAAGAAATTTGATTTGCCGGAGGATGGACTCATTTCTCTAACACACAAATACTTAAGTTATGAAAGCATAGGCAATCTAAACCACTCAACTTAGTAGTTTCCTCTTTTCGGCAAGTCACTTAGATTGCAGATGTTAAATTAGATTTTTGATGTTTTCATTCTAAACTCAGCTGAATTAATGTCAAATGAAAAAATTCGTGAATTGGTGTTTCTTTACCTGTAGCCGTCCGAATGAAATTAAACCAGGCACATATGATTAAGGACATTGGGTTTTTGGTGTAAAGGAAGACGACGCAAAAAGATCTGTACAATCATTTTACGGCTCAGATATTTGAACTTCGAAATTGTGGATCCTTTATCCAGATTAAACTTTTGAACTGATGTAATATGCAAGTTGATCT
Organism: Gaultheria prostrata; assembly: GCA_036023075.1. NCBI lineage: Eukaryota > Viridiplantae > Streptophyta > Magnoliopsida > Ericales > Ericaceae > Gaultheria > Gaultheria prostrata. The sequence goes on from JAXBDA010007953.1 coordinate 16,039, forward strand.
GTATTTCTGAAGTACTATATACTAACAGCTATAGTAACTTTGTCCAGATTTCAGTAAGCAATTCCTATATCAGTGGTAAGTACGTTCAAAATCTAGTAAAT
>JAXBDA010007954.1:0-16135 GCA_036023075.1 Gaultheria prostrata
CAATTTATTTTAGCTACAGTGGCTACTCAAAATTGAGTAGCCACTGTTCACTAACTTTCCCTTTTTTTATTACTTCTTTCCGGTTGGGCACACTAGAGAGAGAGAAATTCAAGGTACTTTTCGTCAGGGCACAGTAGAAAGAGGGAGAGAGGGGTAGAATACTTTAAGGAAAAAAGTACACCTTTTTTGTCAGGGAAAAACTCACCGGCCGAGTAAGAATTTTTTTTTTTTTTTATACATTTGAGGGGAATAGTTAAATATAGTAGTAAAGTTTGGATAGAGAGTCTGATTTTCTGAGTTTTTGAATAATTGACTTGCTAAATTGTAAAAGGTGATTTTAAGATTAAATTTTGTGTTTTTTTTTTGTGAGGCTGATAAGAATGCTCTAACGCAGCACGATCCAAGCGTATTTTAGGCTTCTTTCCTTCCTACCAAAATTTTGAGAGCTAAATTTCGATTTTCACTCAAAACAGTAGAAAACAGCACTTGCTTTCTCTCTCTCTCTCTCTCTCTCTCTCTCTCATCCTCTGTGTTGCTGTATGCTGCATAATATTCATTGCCACCGCCCCCAAACACCAATTATACCACAAAAATCTCTCTACTTTCTCTCTCTATATATATACGCAGATACGTTTTAGGTATACATTCCGCAGGTGTGATTCGCGGTGGGAAATGTAATGTAGAAGAAGTTGGAGTAAGGAGAGAGAGTTTGGTGAATAGCTAGGGTTTGAGAAATGCCATTGACACGGTATCAGATAAGGAATGAGTACAGCTTGGCTGATCCAGAGCTGTACAGAGCTGCCGATAAGGATGATCCCGAAGCTCTCCTCGAAGGCGTTGCCATGGCCGGTCTCGTTGGCATCTTGCGTCAGCTCGGCGACCTAGCCGAGTAACTCTCTCTCTCTCTCTCTCTCTCTCTCTCTCTCTCTCTCTCTCTGTTCTTCTACTCTCTTGAATTGATTTTGAGCTTTGAATATGAATGAATGCTATGTAATTAGGACTTGATAAGGCTTGCTTAGTGGTCATTGGAAACTTGTGGTGAATTTTGTTTGGCTGTGAGTTTGAGATCTGTTGGAATTGGAAGGCTTAGGGTGTAGGTGGACTCAACATTTGATACGAGATAATGGAATTTTAGTCTGTTTTGAAGTGATTTTGAGCCTTGAATTTGGATGAATGCTATGTAATTAGGACTGAACTAAGCTTGTTTAGTGATGATTGGACTATTGTGGGGAATTTTGTTTGACTATGAGCCTGGGATCTGTTGGAATTGGAAGGTTTCGGGTTTGGATGGACTCAACAATTAAGGCGAGATAATGGAAGTTTTGGTTTTGGTTTAATTTCATTTCTGTTTAGGGAATTTTTTTTTAGGATGACTGCATTAAAACAACTGAGCTTGTTATTTGTGCAACTAAACTAAGATGCAAAACTACCAACAAAATCCGGATTGGAAGTTGGGATAAATCATTTCTTTTTTTGAATTGATTTTAAACTTTGAATTCGAAGATCTGTTGGAATTGGAAGGTTTAGGGATTTGTTGGACTCAACATTTACCATGAAATAATGGAATTTCCTTACCTTCTACTTGAATTATCTGTTTTGAATTGATCTTGAGCTTTGAATTTGAGTAAATGCTAGGAATTTAGGAATTTAGGATTGAATTAGGCTTTTCTTAGTGGTGATTGCCATTGGACAATTGTATCGGTTTCTTCTTGTGAATCTCTTATATTGGTTTCTTCTTGTGAGTTCTGAAGGTTTGCTGCCGAAATATTTCATGATTTGCATGAAGAAGTGATGGCTACTGCTGCAAGAGGCCATGGTCTAATGGTTCGTGTTCAACAGCTTGAGACAGATTTTCCTTCAATCGAGAAGGCATTTCTCTCCCAAACCAGTCCATCTTTGTTCTTTTATGATCCGGGTTAGAATTCTTTCCTAACATAAGTGCCCATTTTAGAATATTGCGCCCTTTGTTACCACTTCTCTTGTGTCTTGTCTTGACATCAACTAAGAAAGGTCTTATATGACATGTCAGAGGTAATGTGGATGTGTTTTGGTATTACAGGTGTTGACTGGCATCCTAATCTGCGTATAGATCAAAATCTGATCACGCAGGGAGATCTACCTCGATTTGTTATGGACTCCTATGAAGAATGTCGCGGTCCACCTCGGTTATTCCTTCTAGACAAGTATGACTTTTTTAAACAGGCGTAATGGGGCTATTTCAGTTTTGGTAAATGCATATCCCACTTACTGAATGGAATCTATCTTTATTTGCATTGCTTCCACAGGTTTGATGTTGCTGGGGCTGGAGCATGTTTGAAGCGCTACACTGATCCGTCATTCTTTAAAGTTGACTCATCATCCTCTGGAATGACAAAAGCAGAAGTTCACAGGGAAAAGAAAACCCGCAAAGCTAAGGTCTCTCTCTTTCTCTCTGTGTGTGGGCGTGGGGGGTTGGGGGCCTGGAGATGTTGTACAATTTTTTGTTATGTAGTTATCATTAATGGATCCACTCTAGGTTTTTATTTTAACCTCAATTCCGGACCCGTTGGGGAAAAGGCTTCCACATCCAAAGGATTTGATATGTTGCATCTGTGTAGTTACTTACCATTGGAGTGATGACTTGGTTTCCTCTTACTGGGGAGGTGGTCAGTTAAAGATCACCGCTGAAACTGATTGATGGTTATGTAGACATTTGTATCCCTTAGGCATTTAGGTTTCAGGCTATCCTCGTAGGCATATACATTACTTTTGAAACATTTGGGTCCCAATGAAGCTGAATTTGGTGCCCATCCTGCTGTGTCAAAGAAACTTAGAGATACATATCTACCTTTCTTGAGGGCTTGATTGATGGTCCCTGCACGGTAGCGGTGGGCAAATGAAATGCTAAACAAGTAATGCAGATTTATGACACCTGGGTAGTAACCTTACAAGAACTGTTTGGTTCATCTCGTAGACTCCAGCCCTACAAGGCATCCAACATATTGCCTTGAATGGAGGCTTTGCTTATAAGGGAGACTTGTGGGAGGTACATCGAGGCATTACTTAAGATTAAGCAACCTGCAAGCCTGCTGTAGACTCTCTAGACATATATGGCTCATAACTCGAGACGTACAGTCGTTTGCTAGATAATGGTATATTGATAACATAAGTATAAAAAATTGTTAAGTACAATTCTGAGCAATTTAGAGGCTTAGGTTGCTCCACTTTTAATTATTGAGCTTTGATATGTCAGTTTTCGGAACTTGGTTAGGATATGGTTATAAACTCATTTGTTAGTTTGTTATTGATACTTTTATAACGGACTCTAATTGCTAGTATCTAATGATCGTTTAACATATTTTGAGTTTTATATCTTGTACGTTGATGCTTACGTCTAATCTCCTTGTAGTGATTATATGCCTCAATTCTGCATCTTATTTTTACTAGCAATCTAGAAATGTTACTTCTGTTCGTGGCTTTGAATCAGCTCAGCCGTCATCTGCCTGGTGAATATAGGTTTAAGACTTACACCTATTCTTTACCTTTGGCAGAAGAAAGGATCACGCTGGAGGAACGGAGAGACCCCGGAGGTTACACCAATATCACATGCCAAGTGAGACCATTAAATCTGTAGTGGTGCATGAGTTTCGTTTCGATTGTTTCACTGCACCATTTTTATCTGTAAAATAACATTTACGGATTCATTGCTAATGTAGGCTGCATCAATTATTCATGGAGGAGAGCGTTGAGAATTATATTGCTGACCCTGCACGCCGTGTGAAACTGAAGCGAAGGCTGAACGGATTTCCATTTGACTCAAAGACTGGGATAAGTTACATGGAGAAATTCTTGAAGAATCCTACACCAGATCATAATGTTCGCGACATCTCTGTCAACTCGTCTCCCTTAAGATTGCCATCCAATACTAATGACGATTCAGAAACTCCAAATCATAACGTTCGTGACATCTCTGTCAACTCGTCTCCCTTGAGATTGCCATCCAATACTAATCATGAATCAGGGATTCAAATACTTGAAATCAGTACAGTGAATCCTGGGAAAGAATTACCATGGAGAAAGAGAAGCCCATGGTCATCTCCTGATGCAGAGAAGACTAGACAAAACGGTTCTATTGATGAGTTGAATGAGGAGGTCGATTATAGAATTTCAGAAGTGCCGAACCCGAGCCATATTTCTGAAGCAGTTAATGATGACGAAGATGTAGATGAGAAGGGGATGACAGTCGACAGGGAAAGGAAACTAGAAGGCAGTTTGGATAGTTACCAATCTGATGATATTGCAAGTGAGGTGGAGAATTACATGGATGCCCTTACAAACATGGATTCGGAGATGGAAACAGACACCGAGTGTAGAGCCAAGAATGGTCGGCATATCTGGAATACAGAGAATCTGGGGATGAATTCTCATGCAAATGTGGAACTGCAGGATCTTCAAGCTCATTTTTCAGATTCTCAATCAATAGAAAACTCTACTGCCACTGATGATGAGAACAGCTCATCCAGAAAAGGATTATATAGTTTCTCATATTCTGACTCTCTGAGCAACTCAGCTGAAAATGCACCATCTGATGGTGATGTTTCAGCTAATTTTCTTCCATCTACTGGATCTCGTGAAGCTGAGAGTGTTTCATCTGACCAAGCTGCAGAGCGCATGGTCTCCAATGGCGTTTTTACTGAGGATTCTAGTTTCTCTCTTTCTGATTCAACTATTTTACCTGTAAATTCCAGAAAAATTTCAACGGAAGGTGAATCAATTGGACTGGAATCAGATAAAATATATTCTGAAGGCGACAAAATTAACACTGGATATCTTAATCGAGAAGAAAATACATCAAATCTGAGTGATAGTGTACCCTGCACTTCTAATTGCTCTGATGGTCCATCCCAAACAAGATATGATTTTCTCCCTGGACTGTCTTCTGAAAACCATTTTGTGCGCGAGTTAGATAATGAGGATTCACATGTTTTGTCACATTCTTTTGGAAAGCAAATCAGTGAAAATCCTCTAGAAAATGTGGTTCAAGCAGAATATGGAGAAGATGAATGTCCTGAAATTTCAGTTGATCAGATCGGCTCATCGCATTCAGTTACTTCAGAACTGGAATCTTGCCATCCAGACATTAAGCCTGATGGCGTAGTTTCTGAAGCAGATGATATTCCTCTAAGCTCAATCCCTGTAGAAAATAGTCCACAGGCTACTGATGTTACAAAGCAGCAGTTTCCAGGAATATCAGAAACTGAACCCCCTCTTGAACTTGATTCAGCAGACGTGGGTTTTCCATATCATGGGGAGGAAAATCTTAAAAAGGCTTCCAATGCGGCAGATGCTGAAGAAATGGATGCATCTCCCCGTGAAACACATACAATTGTAGAGGATGCTACTGACCTCGAATTGCCATCAGATCTACAAAACTCTCCAGATCCTCCACCAGTTCCTGATGTGTGTCTAGATGATTCTGCAACTGAAACTGTTCATTCAGAGGCTGTGTTGGTGGATGAAGCTGTTGCCAGTACTTATTTTGGGTGTAATGGAGGTGAAGGAAAAGCTTTATCCGGAAGTCCCACAAAATTGCCAGAAGAATCTAATTCTGTTGTTCAGGATTTATCTGTAAGTGTTAATGAGCCATGTTCTCAAGAGCATCTTCAAGAATCTGGTAGACAGGGTGATGCTTCATCATTTTTGGACTCTATTTTGTTCAGTACAGTCTCTTGTGATGAGTCCAATTCAGAAGTGCTCAGTAATGTTTCTGACTCGGCCATGGCTGCACCATCCAGAAGCTTGCAACAAACTGTTCATTCCGAGGTTGTGTTGGTGGATGAAGATGTTGCCCACACTTACATTGATTGTAATGGGGGTGAAGGAAAAGCTTTATCGGGAAGTCCCACAAAATTGCGGGGAGAATCTGTTTCTATTCTTCGGGATAGATGCGTAAATGGTATGGAAATCAATGAACCATGTTCTCGAGAGCATCTTCAAGAATTTGGCACAGAAAAGGAGGCGGATCAACAAGGGGTTGCTTTATCATTTTTGGACTCTGATTTGTTCAGTACAGTTTCATGTGATGAGTCCAATTCAGAAATGCTCAATAGTGTTACTGACTCGGCTATGGCTGCACCATCCAAAAGCTTGCAGATTGTTGATGCTACCACTGTTTCCTTGTCTTCGGATCAGCATGACCAACAATCAGAATTGAAATCTCCTCAGGCGAGTAATTTAATTGAGGATGCAGAAGATGATCAAGAGGTTGAGTTACGAGACGATCAATTTGATGTGGCATCCTGCTGTGATAAAGATGGTGTGCCAACTGTTTGCGAGCTACCGAGAAACAATTTGCAGACTCTTGATGCTTCCACCGTCCCACTGTCTTCAGATCCACATTACCAACTATCAGAATCGAAATATGCTAAGCAGATTAATATTGTTGAGGATGCAGAAGATGATGTATCTTCATATGACGGTCATATTGCAGAGCTAAGACCTCCTTTGGAACAAAAGTCTGATTTGAAAGACGATCAATATGATGTGGCATCCGGCTGTGGCCAAGATTCAGAATCAAAATCTTCCCGTGAGATTATTGTTGTTCAGAATGCAGAAGATGCTGCATCTTCACCTAGCCATCATATTGTTGAGCTAAAAGCTCCTTTGGAGCACAAGGCTGAACAAGATGATCGATTTGATGTGGAATCTCTCAATCCAGACAAAGCAAGGTCTGATCCAATGATGGAGTTGATACAATCTCCAAACCAAGTTGATGCTTCATCCGAACTTTGTGTATCACATCTTCTGAGCAAACCTTCCGTGGTAGAGTTGTTACCACAAGCTAATGTCTCTAATAAAGCAAATGAGCTATCATTTTCAGCTTTGCCTTCTTTTGGCCAGCTTCCTGAGTTATCTCAAATCAATTTGGATGAAATGCCCCCATTACCACCTCTTCCTCCAATGCAGTGGAGAATAGGAAAGGTCCAACATGCTTCCATAACTTCAAAAAGAGATTTGGGAGGACGAAATCGTGATTCGTTTCCGCCAATGTTGATGTCTACAGCTGATGACAACACTCAATTGGGCCATGTAGCTACAGTGGATAAGATTGCCCAACCTTCAAATCCATTTTTGCAACTCTCAGCTTCCAACGGTGAGAATTCTCAAAGTTATGAGAACTCAGCGGGCTATATGGTGCATTCAAATCCATTATCATTGCAAGTTACAAATGTTGAGCATGATTTCCCAACTTCAGGCAGACCCCAATCCACGAATCCATTCTTGGTACCTCCAACCATATGTGGGGTGAGGTCAGAACATGGTTCCAGTGCTTCTGAGGGAGAAACAGCACAGCCTAGTACAAATCCATTATCACCAGCAACCAATGTTCAAGATGCAGTTTCTGCAAATCCTCCAAAGTTTTTGCCAGAGGAACTTGACCATCCTTTGCCTCAATCAACATCAGAAAGAATTTTGGAGGATGAGAAACTTCAGGGTACATCTGTAGTTTCGGAGGGGAAAGCAATGAATCCTCTAGAAACTACGTTTCCACCACCAATGTTGCAGGTTGATCAGCCACATACTGTTTTTTCACCTTCAGAGGAACAAATTGTTTGGTCAATGAGTATGTCTGCTCCGCTTCCGCCTTCTGAAGATGGAAATCCAAATGGAAATCGGCAGGTGAAACTTCCGCGACCTCGGAACCCTCTCATTGATGCTGTCGTGGCACATGACAAAAGCAAGGTAATGGTTTTGGTTTTCTTACTTTGCCAGTTTTGTTAATGTGCACCATACCAAGAGTGGGGCGTGCTTTCTAAGTTCTAACGGTGAGCTGTGCAGTTGAGGAAGGTTACAGAACGGACTCAGTCCAATGTCGGAGAGAAGATTGAAGAAAGAGATTCATTATTGGAACAGATACGAACCAAGGTAAAATTAAAATTAACAGCCCCCAAAAAAGCCCCCATGCACACACACACAATTTGCATTTATTGTATGTTACATTTGCGTTTGACATAAATATGTTTGGGCTGATGACGAAATTTGGTGCTGGTTTCATCAGTCTTTCAACTTGAAACCTGCGGCCTTGACGAGACCCAGCATTCAGGGTCCTAAAACCAATTTAAAAGTTGCTGCTATTTTGGAGAAAGCCAATGCAATTCGCCAGGTCTCTCTCTCTCTCTCTCTCTCTCTCGTATAGTTTAATCACATATATAATCGGTTATGTTAGGATGCATTAAATATTGGAAATTCCATGTGCTTTCTGAAATAGGCATTTGCTGGAAGTGATGAAGATGATGACGCAGATAACTGGAGTGATTCGTAAAATACATTTTCTAGGACCCCATTGCATTGAGATCGAGTTTATGAGGATTGTGATTCTTGAAGGTTAAGGGTTTTGGCTCTGTCGTTATTGCGACTTAAATAGATGGGGAGTATCTATTTTCTTCTTGTGAATAGTTCCTGCAATCTGCAGCATTCTTTCCTTTATACTATAGCTCCACGTAATCTCTCTCTCTCTCTCTCTCTCTCTCGGGTAGCTATTTTACTAGCAGTGTAAGAAGAGTCCTACCCACAGATCGTGGGTTACTTGTGTCATATACGAGGTATTGCGTGCAAGCGCTTTATCATTCAATTCCCTGTGTAGATTTTGGTTGGTGTATATTGCATTGAGGTGGCACATAATGTGATCTGTAATATATCGTGTATGATTTTTGTAACAAGTATATGAATGCTGCCGTAACTTGTATTAATAATTCTGTAGTTCATCTTCTTTATATGTTATCGTCCATTTGTATTTGCAAATTATATATACCCTGAACAGACTATCCTGCTTGGCTGTGGGTGTGCTTCCTTGGAGATTTTTATCGTCTTCAGTGTTTCTTTTTTTCTTCTGTTAGGTCATACTAGTTTTTTTTTTTTTTTCAATTACGATTCCTTTTATAAAGCCTCAACCAAAACTAATACTACAAGTCAATATTCTGACTGAATAACTATACTCCTCCTTCGGAGAATTACACGGAATAAGAAAGAGAACCAAAAGCTCTCTCTATACCTATACAGAAGACAAAAGAGTAAAATACAATCAGATTCGTGATGAGCAAGTCCCCAGTTAGAGCACGCAAGATTCTATTTTCCATGGATAGCTTGACCTTCCTCATAGAACTGAGGAAGTCCCTAATTGAATTAATGACATTATGAGCAACTTGAGCGCTGGCCGCTGATTGTTGTTGAAAAACTCCCAAGATTCCTCTACCTCTAGAGGAAATATACAATAGCAGCCGGGAAACACTTCATAATTCTGCATTCACTTCATAATTCTGCACTTAAAACCTTCCCTCCTTACATTTTGAACAAACCCATCCAGCCAACAAACCCGTCGGGGTATTAGTCCTAACAGCCTCCCTAGCGGAGTAAACACCATTAGCGCTTGGAAGCCAGACCACCCAGTTCTCAGTGACACCATCTGGAACTATGTTTGCAGGAGTTTGAGTAATAATGGACTGGATAATTCGATTTTTGAGTTGTGGGCCTTGTGGCCATCTCCATTGACCTTGATGAATAATAGGAGTAGAACACTCCGGCAGTTAGGGATATACCAAGGTTATGGACCACAACTTCACCTAAACTTTTGTACAATGGCCTTAAAGGGCGCGAGTTATCAATCCAATGTAAAGTAGAAAGCCCATTACCTACTTTGTACTGAATTAGAGGTTGGCCCAATATTTCTCATTCCAAACAACTTCCTTGTAGTCCACGAAGCATCATTGGGGTATTCATATGCAACAAACTATGATTTTTTACGACATAAGTATGCACCCATTTAACCCACATAAAATCAGCCTTTTTTATGGATAGCCCAAAGGTGTCTGAGCATGGTAGCTTTATTCCACTCCTTAATCTTTCTAAAACCAAGACCACCTTCTTCCTTTGGTCTGCAGATGTGATCCCATTTAACTTTAGCCTTAGTATGTTTCATTTCAGAGCCAGTCCAAAGAAAAGCCATCAAAGCAAATTCAATTTCCTTAATGCCTTTGCTGTGGAGCATTGACATCACATTATCTCAGAATTGGGTATAATATTTCTCTTTAACCTGAAAAGGTGATCCGAATCATTCACTTCGCAGAACTCCACATGTAAAATTAACACTCCCTCCGTCCCAATTTGTTGTGCCTGTTTCCTTGTTTTTTAACATCTCAAAAAATTGACTAAATCTCATACTTTATAATATTTTTTATGATTTCGAAATCTTTGTTTAATAAATAAATTGAGATTTATCAAACAAGATTCATATTAAATATAAAAATATTATAAATTAAAAGATATAGATAATTTTTTGAGGCGTCCTAAAAGGAAAACAGACATAACAAATTGGGATTAATCCAAACACTGATAATTCTGCGCGCTCCTAATGGGCCCAGGGGCACAGAAAGCCACTTTCTCCATTTTGTCATTCAATGCACCAATATTCTTATGTGTGGACCCCTTCAATTGGGCTTTGAGGATAAAGTAGTATCAATAAAGCCCACCAAGTGGGAAGCCCAACGTTGACATGGTCTGAGCGACTCTTTGTTGTACGTTGGCGACTCCGTCTAGTCATTCGTGACGTGAATCTTGGTTTCAGAGTTTGAGAACTTGTGAACTTTGCTAGCAAACCCTACTGAAATTTACCAAATTATCTCTTCAAACAGAACCCGAAACAGGATCGAACTCTCCAGTCCGTATATATATGCACTCAAAAAAAGTGAATCTTTTTCGTTTACGGAAAAACCCACTTGCCAAGAACAGCTAACAACGAAGTTACCACTGTAAAAACAGCGTTTCTTGAAGAGGAAGATGGAGAACAACAGCAGCGGCAGTTGCAGCAGTAGCGGCGGCGGCGATAGGCAGCGAACGCCGCTGTCGAGGGTGGTTTCCGATTGCGTGAGGCGGTGGTTTCAGGAGACCCTGAAAGAGGCTAAAGCTGGAGACTTGTCGATGCAAGTGCTTGTGGGTCAGATGTATTACAATGGTTATGGTGTCCCTCAAGATGCCAACAAGGTCAAATAACCTATCTTTTGTTCTATTTTACTTCTACGCATGATGAATATAGTATTGAAAATCGGCCAAACCAACATACCCATAACGCACGAAGAACAATCAAGAAAACAAACTAGGAACCCAAGACAGATACTTTTACGTGGTTCCCAACGGGTCACACCAATTTCAGTACATAGATATTTGAGTACATCTACCGCTCACACCAATTTCTACTATGTTTCGAATGAACAATGGAGTAAATGTTACATGGGTTGCGGATGGAAGTATTTATACCTTAGGTTTATATTATCAATTACCTTAATTCCCTGAATGGTTTGATTTTTTTGTATCTATGCTTGTCTATTGGATGATTGCTTGCAATTTTCTGCGATTCTGAGGTTTGGAACTTCTTGTTTTTTTCCCCTAATGTGTGGGGTTTTTCAAGTGCTTTTTTAACACGGAGAAAGGATTGTATCTTTGATTAACAACTTATGCTTCATATGTTTCTTCATTTAGAAGCTCGGAGTCTCCATCTTAATTGAGGAAGTAAAAAGAATTTGTCTCTTTCGTTGTCTAATGGGTTGATTTCATGCAAATTCGTGGATTCTAAGGTTTGGCACTTTCTTGTTTTTTTTTCTTTGCGTAATGCGGGGGTCATTATTACTTTTTGAATGCAGAGAAAGTATTGTATCTTTGTTTGTTTTGAATTCTTATGCTTCTTAGGTTTCTTCATATAGATCTCTATCTTGGTTTGGGGAAGTAATTGTGCAGCTTGGGGGGCCCTCTAGTTTCTGAAAACTAGGTTAAGGAAACAATAAGGGGGGGCCTCATCTATTTGGGGATCAAGAACCAGGACCAAAATCAATTCCATTTTTATTCTTTCTTTCTTCGGGTAATGTCGTCAAAGTTGGGTGTTCTTAAAACCGGAAATAGCCCCATATACCAGACCCCAGGTTATTGGGGTAGTACATGCTTTAGTTGAGTGAGCATGAGTGATTGCTACCCTTCTTGTTGGATTCTCATTGCTGGACTATTGGTTAGGATGAATAGTTGAAGATATACTGATTTGATCTTTTGGGTGTTCAGGGAAGAGTTTGGATGACAAGAGCTTCAAAAGTTAGATCTTCAGTTTGGAAAGTTAGCAACAAACGCCCAGGTGATCTCTCACTCTCTTTCTCTTTGTGTGCGCGAGTACTTGCTTCCTTACAGCTGATCTCACAGCTATTAGCTAGATGGTTATGTATTGTTCGTTTGTTTGGAAAGTTAGCTATGAGTGCCACATCTCTCTCTCCCCCCTTGTGAGTGCATGAATAAATAATATTCTATGAATTAATTGTGCTTCGTTTGTTGATTGTTTGGGCTTTGTAGGTTACAATGCAAGTGATTCAGACTCAGATGACTCAAAGGGTGACTCCTGATTAGACCAAGTTGGCATTTCTGTTCGAATAGCATTTGAAAGTGAGTTAAATTCTCTGGAAATTTTTCATATTTGCATTCTTTTATCAATTTCTTCTTCTTGCACTGCAACTACTGATGTGAGTTCTTGTGAGTCTCAGCGTATGACTCCATGCTTTTGTGTTTCTGGTTTTGTGTTGTTCGGGTTGAATTTTTTTGCTGATTATGGCAATCGGTGGCCTCAGAGTTAGACTAGGTTTGCACTGGTTTAGGCATCTTTATTTTTCTCCACATCACCACTAGCAATTGCATTGGCAAGTTTTTAGTGTGATTTAGATATGGATTAAACCCTGTAACAAGCAAAATCCAAAGTGTTTTGAAGCTGAAGTTAAAGGAATAGTACGCACAATACTCCAATTAGGAGTATGACTAGTTGCATAATTAATGCATATGCATGGACCAAATCTCTTGCTTCAGATTTTACCTAGCTTGTCTATAATACTAAACTATGTGTTGGTTTTTGGGTGTCCAAGACTCGGTAGATAACTTCTGTTTACTAGTACAAGTGGATAACTCGATGCACCTTGTGTTACCTTTTTCTAATTGACCCATTGGTTGAATAGTGTTTGCCAGAGTACAACAATAACAATAACAAAACCCATCTAGTCCCCAATCATTGGGGGCATGGGCGGGTGATGATTGGAGACAGACCTAACCTTTGGCAATATGCACAAAGTGGTTGCTCTCAGAATACCACTGAAACAGTGGCCCCCCAAAACCTCCGAGAACCGAGGAGCTACAGGGACGTTTTGCTGCAAAACCATGCCCCCAAATCGAAGCCGAAAGGCATCAGGGAGGGCAGGCCTAGAGACCCAAATCAATTTTTGGCTCATTACTATGCTTCCTTCATTCATGGTCCAGAGCATCTCACTAATGAGCACACGAGTGTTTGCTAGAGTGAGGAGAAAAAAATGGAAAGCCGGATTTTACTGGTTAAAATCTTTTCATATACTTGAAATTTTGAAATTCCTTAAATTTGCTAGACTTAAAATTTTGTGGAACCTCTCTTTTCCCATTTAGTATATGTTCTTGATTCTTAAATATGCCTAGGACATTTAAACATAATTGCGTTTGGTCCATTGGCAACATAAAGCCTCCACGTGCCCTACCAAATTTGTGGTCTAGCTCACCTGTAAAAATAGCTGGAAAAATTGTGGTTCCTATGCTTTATTTGCATCTGACTGCACATTTAGTTGACACTTCAAAGTCTATAATCTCTAGAATAGATGCTGCTTATAAATGAAGGTACCTTACTTGTTAGTTGTTGCTGAAGGTTGGATGCATTAGTCCTTGTAGTTTAATCATAATATTGACTAAACAAATTTATAGTTGATTTTCTGTATATGAATGATGATGCTTAAAGTTTGCGACAGGAATAATTCGGCAATAAAATCCGTTACTTCCTGGTGTTTAATTTTTTATCAAACAGCCCCTTGCCTTATAATTTTGCAGGGGGTCTGAAATATTATCACAGATATAGGAATTTTCAGGAAGGATGTTGAAAATATTTTGAAGAGGAATAGATAATGTTCTGGATATTCCTATTTACTTAAGTTGCTTCGATGAAGTTGCCTGTTCTTGAATCAAGTTGTTGTGTTTAGACTGAAGATGGAACTGGGACGGAGTTGATTAAGGGTTTTTATTTATCATGTAGCATGACTTTATTTTATGTTCTTGGCGTCAATTCTTGCCCATGGAGTCGATATGAAGTTATAAAATCAACCATGTTTGTAAACTTATAAAACGTTTCGGTTTTTAGACCTGCAGCTATATTTTACAGCAAGCATGACTTGAATGACCAATACTTCATAAAACTCTTACGCTCAATAATGAGTTATTTTATGTACTTAATCTTGGCATTTTGCCTTTTTGTCTCCTTGATTGAGAGTTATGCGCTGTTGGAAATCAGGAAAAATGTTCTTTTTGTTTCTCAAAGAGATGTACTCCCTGCATCAGACAATTTTGGTGTTAATGGGAATCCAACTTCTGAAGGGGACACCATCATTACTCTTCCATACACATGGATTTCCAAAACTATCCTTTAGCTATGTGGTGCCAAATTTAAAATCTAATGATTTTTTCCCTCCACTTTTGAAATTTGGATTGGGGGAGGAAGGGCAAATATTTAAATGTTTCATTTCTTATGGACCAAAATTTTGGGACGGGGAGGGAGTATCATCCTTCTATTGGTAATATGATGATATTATTTTTTCTATCTTCTCACAAGCATGCATTTGCAGCTCCTCTATCATGTCGTAACCCGTATGCTACGTCTAAGGTATCATTTTTTCCCATGAAAACCATGGTTGATTTTAGGAATGAGATGTTGCTTTCTTCAGATTTTCTGTAAATTGAAAACCATGAACAACTGTTTAGTTTTAATGGTGCTTTTACATCCTTCCTCGCATCTATAATTGAACGGAACCAGGTTTTTTTTTTTTTTGGCAAGTACGAAGAACAAAAATTTGGACCATTTCTGGATTTGTGAAGCAAGTTATCTTTCCTATATACTAAAATCCCTTGCCATTTACCTTTGCAGGGTGCTTTGGCCTTTCTACCTGTTCGCTGCCATGATTGAACTTGTGACAATATTGATGCATTTCTTATCAAAGTTCTTTCTTGTATCCATCTATTGATTTTCCCATATACTCATCATTGTACAATTGTTTATGACCATGGATCAAATCTTACGATTGCTTTTCATGGGAAGAATTTTGGTGGTATTTCATTACTTGTGCACGTGAAATGGTATTCTTCTCTTACCAGATCTTTAGAAAGTCTAGAGGGTATTTTTGTTTGGTTGATTAAACTCAGATGAATAAATTGTTCTTGTTGCGGTTATTAAGGGTGTGGAGTCTGTTGCTTTGTGATTTTCATTTTATTGTGGGTTCAATGTAATCAGAATTAGCTTGTGAGCGGGGTCAGGTATCTAGAGTTCGTCGTGTGAAAGATGGTGCGAAAAAGGGCACCGAGTCCTCATGCATTTCTCCTTTGCCTAAAAACCTCTTTTCACTGGACGACTATTTCAGTATACAATTTAGGAATCCATGTCCATCTGTGGGCTTGAGACATCTCCACAGGCAGCCATACGCTTACCCTGGAAAAGCCTACTGTTCCTTTCCCTCCGTAACCAATAGATTGCGGCTGCAAAAGAGAGTTTATAGACGCTGCATGTAGTAAAATCACCTTTCATCTGAGAAGCATAGCCATTTCTCTTAGTCAGTCCAAAACCAGGTCTAACAATAATATTGTTCTGCAGAATCAGATTCCACACAATCTTTGAATATTCAGGGACTAAGAACAGATGTTCGTGAGCCTCTTATCTCCGTAAGACATTAGCTGCATCTTGCATCCACTGATTCCACCCACATGCCCCAACTAAGTACCTATCCTTGGTGGACAATCTTTCCAAAAACGTTTCAATGAAAGCCCAACGAGGAACATGGTGAGAGAACCCGACACATTTTGCCCGTGGAACAACTTGATACCCTCAAACCCTGCCAAGCAGAACTTGCAGAGAACTTGCAACAAAGGTACCTTGGTTGTTGCTGAATGCAGAATACGGGCTAGTCCTAGGAGGTTATTTTTAGTATTAACTAACAAATGTACAAGTGCTTTTCTGTATATGAATGCTGAGCTTCAAGTTTGCGACACAAATGATTCAGTGATAAAATCATTTGTGTTT
>JAXBDA010007955.1:0-16135 GCA_036023075.1 Gaultheria prostrata
TGAAGGTGGAGGTGGGGTGGTGGTCGGCCAGAAATAGTCGCTGGAGGTGGGGTGGTGGTCGGCCGGACGTAGGAGTTTTTTATTTTTTATTTTTGGAACTTTTAAAAATTAGTGACATTTTACTAATTTTTTAGGTCACTGGAAAGTGGTCGCCGGAGATGGGGGTGGTGGTGAGCCGGAAGTGGTCGCCGGAGGTGGGGTGGTGGTTGACCTGGCATGAGAGTTTTTTTTTTTTTTTTTGATTTTTCAACTTTCAAAAAATTATGACACTTAACTAGTTTTGCATGAGGGTATTTTAGTAATCATGCATCGCCCTTGTCTTTATGTTTGATTGCAAAAGTTTCTTGTCATTCCCTTTAAAAATGTCAAATATTTTGGATTTTTTACTAAGTGGCCCAAAAAAAAATTAAGAGGCAGGACAATTTTTCTGATTAGAATACTTAAAATAATGACTATACTATGTTAAATGTGAGAGCAATACCAGAAGAGGCACATCCAAACTTAATACATTCCTCTCACGAGAAATGGTGAGATCCACAATACTATTTAAAAAATTCCACCATTATTTGTACTTTTGTAGGATTAGATGCAAGAAGAGTGACTAGCATTTGTAATTGAGAAACAAAAAAATATTTTGGTGATTCTAAAGATTCAAAAGGAGCAAAGTAAATTTTTTTTTTTTTTTTGGAAGAGTAAGAATTTCATAGATTAAGATTAAATAAACAATTTACACGCAAATACAACAATACAAATAGACCTACTAGGGCTGTCCACGGATTGGTTCCGAGCAGATCTGTTCGGTTCTCAATCTGATCCACTCGTGGCGGATTGTCGTTTTGTACATCCGCAAGTAGTCAAGGGCTGCAAACGAGCCGAGCTTTGAGGTGTTCGAGCTCGGCTCGTTTGCTTAACGAGCCCAAAACTCGAGCTCGGCTCGGTAGTAAACGAGCCGAGCTAGACTAATTTACTTAACAAGCCTCTTTAAACGAGCCGAGCCTATTAAACGAGCCGAGCCAAGTTTTCGCGAGCTAAGCTCGGCTCATTTAGTAAATGAGCCCAAAACTCGAGCTCGGCTCGATTAGTAAACGAACCGAGCCGAGCCACGAGCTGCTCGCGAACAGCTCGGCTCATTTGCAGCCTTATCCGCAACCCGTCCGTGAGTGATATATGGATAGGTCGGTTCGGTTGCGGATTGAGCGGATCAAAGAATGATTATTAAGCAGATTGGGAGGATCAAGCGGATTGAACCGAACCGCATCCGCCAAAATAAAAATATTAGGATCCGTATCCATCTATAACATACCTCAAGTGGGTTCGAAAGGTTTGGTTTCGGCGATTTCGGCGGATTGTGCGATCCGTTGGGCAGCCTTAAGACCTACATTGAAATGGGAAGATTTGTCCTACCTCTAAACAAAAGGTGTTAGATTACCTATAAATGGGAAAACCATGAAAGATATAAGCGCCCTCCTAGCAAGGTAATGAGCCTGATGGATATCTTGCGATCAACTTTCAAAAACCTGCAAAAAGAAAGCTTTAAGATATCATGTCCTAGGTTGTGCTACAAAAAATTAATCGGTGTAGTAATACTCAGTCCTACCTCCTATTCTTTTTTACAGCATTTAAACAATCAGAAAAAATATAAGCTACAGTAAAATTGTGTTGTAAGGACCATTTAACAGCTCGATGGATTGATAAGATCTCAATTTGAAGTGGGCTTGAGCTAATGCAAGATGTAGCATAATTATGAATGATGGATCCATCTGGTAAGCTTGCAGTGAAACCTAGGCCACTCTAAGGGCTCCCCTCCTTCCAGGCCCCATCCACATGTAGGGTAACCAACCTTAGGAGGGTCAGTAGGATAGTGTTTGATGATGAATTAGGAAAAAAATTCTAACGAGTTTGTTCGATGGGAGCCCGAGTTAGCCCTAGAAGTCCAGGAGGAGGTTTTTTTGAACCAGGTGGCATTATCTCTTGCCATTGTCAGGGCAGCATTAGCCATAAACAGTGTGTTACTAAACACTTTTTGATTTCTTTGCTTCCAAATCAACCATAAAATGGCAATGAAAAGTGAAAAAACGATCCTTATTTGTAGCAGAGGCAGACAAAGAGATAATCCAGTCCATCAGCCAGTCCTTGAAAATGAAGTTTTTATGAATAGAAAGAGAATCAACTGGAAAACCAATGGCGTCATAGACTTCCCTGGTTTTTATCGCACTAGCAGAAGAGATACTCAAGAGACTCTTCTCTGTCACAGGGGGGTAGAGAGGAGCTATATGATGCAAGCGAATTGCGATACCACTCATGACTGATATGATTCCTCAAACGCATTTCCATATGAAGACATAAATGTTCTTATTAGTCCAAACTAGGGCTGCAAACGAGCCGAATCGAGCCGAGCTTTATAGTGTTCAAGTTCGTTCATTAAGTTTTTAAGCGAACTCGAGCCGAGCTCGAGCCGAACTTCCCTAGGTTTGAGTCGAACTCAAACTTGTTCACGAGCCTTAAAAAGTCAAAAATATTAGATAGTTATGCTCTTATACAAGTTTAGAACTACTAATAAAATTTTCATTTTGTACATCAATAACTTCATACATATACAAAATTATAAAAACATAGTATTAAAATGTAAGTATAGAGTACCTTTAAGGGAAATGCTAACGGGTGCAATGTTGCGCCCGTTAATGGTACAAAAAGGTACATTTGTGGGTCCCACTTGTATTTTAAAGTACACTTTTAAGTATATTTCAAAGTACATGTGTACTTTAAAAATGTATTTTATAGTACAAGTGAGACCCAACAAGTGTACTTTTTTGTACCCTTAACCGGCGCAATGGTGCGCCCGTTGCGCCCATTAGCAAGACCCTACTTTTAAAGGTTTTTACATGTACAAGTTATAAAATTTTCATTATGTACATGTAAAACTTTATACATGTTGAAGGTTATATATGAAAATTTATAAGACATACACATATACTCCGGGTTTGCGAGCCTAACCGCGCCGAATACTATAGGTTCAGGTTCGGCTCATTTAGTAATCGAGCCTAAAATTGAGTTCAGGTTCGGCTCGTTTAGTTTCCGAACCAAACTTGAACAAGTTTTTACCGAGTCGAGCCTCGAACAGTTCACAAACGGCTCGACTCATTTGCAGCCCTAGTCCTAACTCCATGTAGTGTTCCAGACATTGTACCCTTTATATATATCTGTGGGGGTGGGCCATGATCAAAAGTGTAGTTTCTCTTTTTGTCATAAAGAGAGAGATTTGTAACTTGATTTATGGAATAACATCCTGATGGCGTGTGGGGCACTGGGGCTAGACGCAATGACCAGGGTTAGGAGTGATCGGAAGCTGAATGGCCAAAAAATTTGAGACTGCGGATGCAAGAAAAATATCAAAGAGCTTAGGGATGTTCCAATGAAGACCTTCTGAAGAATGACAAATGAGGCAGGAGGCTTTGATAGAGTTGGGACCTGTAAAAGGGATGAGATGACTGACAGGCTTGGGGCACTTGGAAATCCATCTATCATGGAAGAGGTTGATGGATTCCCCATTTCCTACCATCTAAGCGATATGACTAGCAATAAGATCACAACCAAAAGGGAGGTTTTTCCAAGCCCAAGAGGAGTTAGAATTCTTCTTAAAGTTGAGAATATCCACCTTGGAACAGTACTTAGGAAGAAGGATTTTTTAGATCAGAAGCGATTTATCATTAATGATCCTCCAACATTGGTTTGCCAATAAAGCTTGATTGAGAAGTCAAAAATCCCGGATAACCAATCCTCCTTCCGATTTGTATGCTGAAATTTTATCCCAAGACAACCAATACAGAGGCTTTCTACCAGTGGCTTTCCACCAGAAAGTGGCCGAGATGGCATTGAGTTTATTACACCAACAGAGGAAGCTTGTAAGTTGAACAAAGGTAAATCGGGAGGTCGGACAAAGTGGATTTGATTAACGTAAGCTTTTCTGCTTGAGAAATGGAGGTCGATTTCCATCCGTCCAGAGCTTTCTGGGCTTTGTCAAGAATGAACAAAGTTTGAATTTTGTATGTTATCATAGCATTTAGATCAAAGGGCTCACACTGCAAGAAAAAACATTTTAATGGCTCAAATTGAGGTTCACAACTAAAAATTTTCTGCCCAAACACCCGTTGTGGAACTCCGCGACTGCTTCATTCCGACACAGATGCAACCACTTCTCCTTCTCTCTGTATCTCGCTTGCAGAGACTTCCGATGAAAGTAATCAAAACCTCTATCTCTCTCTCTCTGTGCAAAACTTTATTGAAATTATTTACCATTTGACTGTCAAAGATGTATATGTATGCATGAGTTACATAAAATTCTTGACGATTCGATAGCTTCTCTTTAATTTTGTTCTAATATTTCTTGTACTTATGCCAACACAATTCCTCTGACTACACCCAGGGACTGCTTGAATAGTTGAATGTGTGTTTTTCTCTCTGTTTTGTTACGAATATTATGGCAGCCGTATTTAAGGTTACATGGCCAAGGAGACAATGTCCCTGACGATACTGTTGAGCTTTGATAGGCTGTCTATTAAAAGGCTGAATTTTTCCCAAGGCAGTTTGGGTTGGCTGCAGATTTCGTTTGTTATGTAGAAAATTTCAAGATGCAGTTTCGTACTCTCTGTCACAAAGGGCCAAACGGGGTGTTTTCGGGTTGACCACTTACGGATGTCAAATTGAGCTAATTTCTGTCGGAGCACTCGGAAAATTATTTTAAGATGATTGAACGGCTCGGATCATTCGTGTGAGACCTGTGTCCATCTATACCTCATCTGTCCCCTCCCATTGGTACCAAAAGTGGGGTTCGTTGGTAATTCCCTTTTACCACTTTATTGACTTATTTTTAGAAATGCAGAAATGAGTTATTTTTATTTATTACTTCCCCGTCGTGTTTTAGCAAAGAGTTTGTCCATGACGTGTTGGATCTCTGCCTGATGATACAATTTCCTCAGTCACACTTTTATTTTTTTCGGAACTTCCTCGGTCTCACTCAATGGTGCATGAACAACAATGCAGATGCTTGGATGGAAGAGACAACTTCTTTCGAGAAAACTGGTTTGGTTTCAGAACCTGTTCCATTTTTTATGATATAATGATCCATTCATAACAAAATGCAATGACGATTTATATATTTCTTGTCAATTATTGATTCTCTAGATTTTGAATTAAAAAAAATAAGGTAATGAGCACCCAAAATGAATTGTATTTAAAGCTCTGCAATCTCTAATCAACTTTCATTTGATAGTTTAGAGCATCACCAGTGGTATAATTAAAATTGAATAATCAAAACTTGTCACATCAGATTTTGATTATCCATACAAGACATTTATAAAGTTAACAATGTGGAGTGTCACAATGGTATTTTGCGTTCATAATAAAAAAAAATACTATTCACTCTATTTTTTATTTTTATTCATAAAATGGGCACAACTTTTAAATTTGTATATATATTTTTTATAATATTAGTACTTTTTAAAAGATATTCACAATACCTTTAAAATGAGATCAATCTTGAACATAATTTCAATTTTTTTTATTATTGATAATTTCAATTTTTTTAGAGAGAGTGCAAAAAAATTGAGTTTTGAAATAAGTATTTGAAAAATGGAGGGAGAATGTTGTTTCTTTTGAATTCATTCTACCAAAAAAGACTTATAAATAGGGTGTGGTCCCCAAAATTTGGTTATTGAGAAAATATTGTTACTTTTGATTATCCAAATGCCAAAATTTGGTTATTGGCTAAAAGGTTGTTATCTTTGATTATGCCAATGTGAGCCAATTTTTTAACAAACATTGTTAACTTTAGTTATTTTGATGTTTTGATTATTCCATTGGTGATGCTCACACGACATAAAAGTCCCTTCAGTTCCTCAAATTTCAAAATTATGGGGAGGGACTCTAGGTGTTGTGCATGGTGTCGCGCACTACTTAGTCGTCCGATTGTGTTTTAGATGATCCGGATGTGTTTTGATTTTTTACCTATAAAAGTAAATCAAAATTGCCGAACGCATCTAGACTGTCCAAAACACGATCGGACGATCGAGGAGTGCACTACACGGTGCACAACACCTCCCGGGTCCATGGGGAGGAGCTTTACCTAAATAGTTAAATCTTTTTAAAACAACCACTTTTGACAATATACCACTTTTGTGCATGTATTGTCAAAAGTTAAATTTGTCTCCACTACTCCTCCCCCACCGAAGCGGGGTCGTCGTTGTACAGCTTATGCACAACGCCATGCCAGTTGCCACACAGTGAAACGACGTTGTTTCGTGATCTTTTGCGCAGGGGAAGAAATAACCAAACGACGTCGTTTACACCCCTCTCTATACCCCACATCACTTGTACAACCACCACCACCTCCAACACGTTTGTTGTCCTGCTAGAGCCGTATCCGTACCGTCACCGTGCTCCAACCACCGCTTGATTTCTAGAATGGAGGTAGTCAAATCCGCCTCCCTAAATATAAATATGTTTGTATATGTGCATATTAGGTTTTAGTACATAATTTGTGTGACCGAGGGCTTGGATTCATCAAAAATAGAGTTTTTGGGCCAAAACCCAAGCGAAACACCACTTGAAACCACCCGATCAATCTGCCGGTCGGCCAACCGGCCATCCATCCGGCCCACCATTTCGCTAGAAATGAAACTACATCGTTTTGCATTCTACAACTACAAAGCACTGAAATAAAAATTAACATTGCAGACCACCTATTTTATGCCATTCAGGAGTATTTTTGATACCCTTCCAGCGACAAAGGCAAGCCCTAACAAGTCGTTCCATTTTGGGGAAGAAGGGTTTCACAATGGAGAAATGGATCCATGTGTTTGAGGTTTTATGGGATTTGGAGGGAAAGGCAAACCCACGCGTTTTGCCTCCTTCCGCATTCCAAACGTTGAAATGACATCTTTTCAATGTGTGGCATGGTGCACAGCAAAGACCTCGCTTCCCTCCCCATGCCCACATCGATTGGAAACCAAATGGATGTCCTATCTTCTTGTTGACGATTTATGTATTCATAGTCCGGTTCCGTCTATGTACCAATGATATGATCCAATTCAAGGTATAGTTGTATAGAATTCTACCTGAATAAAAACCAAATTAATCAAATAATTACCATCAGATTGCAACATATTTTTTTCCTGCGGGGAAAAAATTACTGTGTCTTGTTTCAAAGTCCAATTTGTCCCTTAATTTTTTTTCAAAAAGAAAACAATACTGAATTTTGTAGCCAAAACCTGGACTTACCGTCACTTAATTTGGAACATCTCTATCTGAGCAATGGACCGTCCAAAGCTAGACAACTCATGTAGTACAACTATTGCCCAAAAAAATTAGGCCGTTAAGACCCTGGGCCCCATATCGATGTTTGTCGCTTTTGGAATAACCATTTACTCCATTAGCTGTCATAATAATATGTATCAATTTAATTTCAAAATTTTCTCTTTTTGGAATTTTTTTTTATTTAATTTGTTCAGTTAAAGCATTCCCACTCATTGCTGACAGATCATATATCATGTGACCACCAGCCTCACCGTGTTTTGCTTTTTGCTCTTGTTTGTGGGTGTGGTTCTGCTTTTTCTCACTTTCCTTTTGAGCTTTTCTTTCTTGGGCTTCTTTCTTTCCAACCGTATCATTCACTCCTTATTGCAAAAATTCTTCTTTCTTGATTGAATTTTCAGTCTGTAGACTACTTCACTAGAACGGTTTCTTTCTCCTCTCTTGTATTCAGCCATGGCCAGTGAGACTACTGTAATACCAGAGGTAAGCTTTTTTCTTGCTTCAGTTGGTTATACATACACATGTATCTGTATATACCGAACCGAACCGAGTGGAGCCTTATGTCCCAGTCAATTGGGGTCGGCGAACATATGTACCTGTATATTCATGCTCATAATTTATTTATCAAATTTTGATCTAGGTTGATTTGTACTGTGTAAGTTGAGGAAGACCCACCTGTGGATTAGTTTATATACTCACTTTTTTGTTGTAGAAGTACATGAATTTAAGCCATGATTAGAGATCTACTTAAAGACCCACTTTGGTATACTATCAATCAATCTTAGTATATGTTAGTACTTGGGTAATGATTATGGAATTTTGAGCAAGACCCATATTTTTTATTTGTTTATCACTGGCAAATCAGATTAAACATCTCTACTATGAAGATATCTTGCTATTACTTGTTAGAAATCATCAAGTTTTTAGAAGAATTTTCGTATTAAATTGAGAAAGCTTTGAGCTTTTCTTGGCGATTCTCGGAAAATTATTTTCCTACTTCTCATTGGAAACATCAGGCATGGTTTGTTGAATAGAAGAAGTGCTTGTATATTTTTTGTGCAGAATTTCTAATAGAGTGTTGTCTTTTTGAATCTTCAACAATGATATTTAAAGGTGTAGTTGATTAGTTCAACTTGCAAGTAGGAAATGATGTTGCAAGAGTACAATCTAGGATTTGTATACTTGCATGCTTTAACATCTGAGATGTATTCTAGTCCTCTCACGAAGATGGGAATGTTAATCGAATGATTATCGATCAATTTTATGAAAAGCAATCTTTGGGGTGTGATTAATCAGTGGTACTACCTAGATTCTTTTACTTGGTTCACTTTTATGTTCCATTAGTATTTTTCTTTTTCCATGAAAATTTCTTTTCTTTTTGGCTTTAACATAGATGTGACTTTTATACTTGCCTTCTTCGTTACTCTTAGTTTGATGCTGATGAATTTCCAAATTGCTGCAGCAAGTCGACAAGGCAGTTGAAGAAGTAAAGAAAGTCGAACAAGAGGACATACCAAAGGGTTGTGTAGCGGAAGAAAAGCTGAAAGAAGAGAAATTGCCGACTCAACCGGCTTCATCGTCTGAATTGGAAGAAAAGATTGAGGATAAGCCGATTGAGCCTCCTCTAGTTGAAGAGGTAAAGAAAACTGACGATACACCAGTTTCGGAGGTTTCGGTTGAAGAGAAAAGCCCACAAGAGGATCAGCCAACAGTTGAGTGTGTTGAAAGAGAGCCAAAAGAGCCAACGGCAATTGAATCTGTTGAAAAGCAGCCGGTAGAGCAACCACCAGTTGAGGTGGTTGAGAAGCAACTGGAGGAGGTAAAAATGAGTGATACCCCTGAACCATCGGCTGAAGCTGTCAAGAAAACCGAGAAAGCATTGGAGGCTTCGCCTGTTGAGGAGTCTGAAATTGTTGTGAAAGAGGTTGAAATTTCAGAACCGGAGGCTAAAAAGGAAGAAATTCCTGAACCAGTTTCTGAAGTGGATGATAAACCCATGGTACAGTCTGAGGTTGCTGAAAAAGTTGAGAAAGAATGTGCAGAAGCTGAGGCAGAAAAACCCAAAGAGACTTTGGCTGATAAGATTGAGGATTTACCAACAGATGAAGAGGAACCTGAGAAAGCATTGGAGGCTTTACCTGTTGAGGAGTCCGAAATTGTTGTGAAAGAGGTTGAAATTTCAGAACCAGAGGCTAAAAAGGTTGAAATTCCAGAACCAGTTTCTGAATTGGGCGATAAACCCATGATAGAATCTGTGGTTGCTGAAAAAGTTGAGAAAGAATGTGCAGAAGCTGAGGCAGAAAAACCGAAAGAGACTTTGGCTGATAAGATTGAGGATTTACCAACAGATAAAGAGGAACCTGAGAAAGCATTGGAGGCTTTACCTGTTGAGGAGTCCGAAATTGTTGTGAAAGAGGTTGAAATTTCAGAACCAGAGGCTAAAAAGGTTGAAATTCCAGAACCAGTTTCTGAAGTGGGCGATAAACCCATGGAAGAATCTGTGGTTGCTGAAAAAGTTGAGAAAGAATGTGCAGAAGCTGAGGCAGAAAAACCCAAAGAGACTTTAGCTGATAAGATTGAGGATCTCCCAACCAATAAAGAACCTGTTGTAATGGATACACCACAAGAACAATCTGAAACTGCAGAAAAGGTTGAGAAAGAATGTGTTGAAGTTGAGCCTAAGGAGAGTGTGAAAGTCGAAATTGCAAAAGATGAAGAGACTTTAGCTGAGAAGATTGAGGATCCTCCATTGAAAGAGCAGGAAACTGTCAGAGAGGAACCTGTGGTGACTGAAAACCCACGAGAGCTATCAGAAGTTGCTGAAAAAGTTGAGAAAGAAAGTGAAGAAGTTGAGCCTAAGGAGTGTGTAAAGGTTGATGAAATAGCGAAAGAAGAAGAGGTTTTGGCTGATAAGATTGAGGATCCAGTGGTGAAAAAGGAGGTAATCGCTAAGGAGGAACCTGTTGTAACGGAAAGTTCAGATCAAGTTACATCAACCATTGTGGAAGCTCAAGTTGATAAGACAGAAGATGGAGGGGAAAAGTCTCCTACTGTTGTGCCGGAAAGTACCGGTGTTGCTGACGTAGAGAAAGAATTGGGTGGAACCGATGTGGTTGAAGTGTCACCAAAAGAGGAAGTTGTGGAATCAGAAAAAGTTGAATTGGAGAGTGAAGGAAAGAGTGTGAAAACTGAAGACGAGAAAGAAGTGGAGAAAGCGGTGACTGAGGGATTAGATGAGCCTGCGGATTCCGCAACTGAGGTCACTGAAAAAGCTTTGGAAATGGAAAGTACTTCCCGAGACATTGAACTGCCGGCTGAAAATGGAAAAGAAAGTGTAAAAGATGAGACTGTCACTCCAGTTGAGGCTGAGAAAAATGGAGTGGAGGAGGGGAAGGCAGAGGAAGTCACAACTACAACTGTTGGAGAGCCGGTTGAAGAGCCGAAGAAATCTGAGACAGAAGTGAAAGGAGGGGAAGCTGTTCAAACTGGTGAAACTACCTTGGAGCAGGAAAAAGAAGAAAAACCCGATGTTCCAATTGTGAAGACCACCAAGGACGTTGATGACACCATAACTTCACAGGAGCCTCCTAAAGAAGAGGTTCCAGCAAAGCCTAGTTCGAAACATTCAAACAACATCATGTCAAAGGTGAAGCAATCACTTGTGAAGGCAAAGAAAGCTATACTTGGAAAATCACACAACCCAAAAACAGTCGCATCTGAGGCCAAGGGTGATGTTCAAGACAAATGACTCGACAAAATGCATTGGATATCAATATACCTGGTATTTTTTTCTTGTTGTTCTGCGTACAGTGAATTTGATTGGTTCATGTAGTGTTTGCTGTTGGATTGCTTGTGTGTAGTGTGTTTATAGACGGTATACTTGGTGGTTTGTTCGAGATTGTGCTATTTAGAGAGGATTTTTTCTTTTTTCTTTTTTTCGTTTCTTCAGTCCTTTCATTTTTTAAGGTCTATTTGGATAGTCCGTGTGGTGATGCTGCCAATAATGGTCTGTAAAGTAGAGCTTCTGAAATGGTTGTTTATTAAGATTATATACAGAATTCTGCTACAGCTTGTGATTATTGTAGCTATCGTGTCGTAGTTGTATAACAATTGTTGCTGGTGCAATTGTCAGCCTTCACTGAACGCAAGCTAACTGTGTAAATCACTTTCTACTCATCTTTTTTTCTTTTTCGGGATATTACCTTTATTAGTTCCCACATGCCTTAATCTCCATCTCCTTGTCTTTTGGTGTTATTTATCGTTCCTGGTTTTATATATCTTGATGTCCTATTTGGGGTAGTAGACTAATTGTTGTGGGGTGCCTTGCAATTTACTATACTCCTGTTCACTTAAGGGACCTTATATGAAGGGAGAGGGTCGAGACGAAATAGATTTTTAAGGTATTTTTTTGTTCGCAAACTAGAGTTCAACTACTGAAAGAGTGCGAGTAACAGGCTGTGTAGAGAAGTTGTAGGGTTGCAATCTTCGAGTGATTGATTTATGGTCCCGGGATAGAAACCATTTTGTTAGTTGTTTAATACAGAGTTTGTGAATGTATGGGCAACAGGGCGGAGGGCAAAGGTATGGACCTTACAAGCGCAAGTCCCTCGTTTGACTCTCACCAGGGGGAAATTTCTTTCGAACCCTCTCCTTGCGAGTGAAACGAGCTTTCACTCGCGTGAAATAGCTGTGGAAGAGGTTTTGGTTTAGGAAGCATCCACGCAACCCAAGGTTTTGGTTTAGGAGGCATAGGTTTCGGGTTACCGACAGAAAAAACAAGGACCAAAACTGATTTGATGAATCTGGTAAGAGTCCACTCATAGAAAGACAATAATGTCAAGTTTAAAGTTGCGTGATTGAATTTAGTGGGTGATGCTCACGTAAGCTCTTAAGCACTACTGGAGAAGATATTCCATAATCTCTCAGTTTTATGTATCCTTTGTGACAAATATGACAAAACAGTTATGCTAATATGACTAAGATGAGACTTGAGACATATAAGCTGTCATCCCGGGACATCTGATAAAATTGGAATAATATAGGAACATTTGATAAAATAGGAACGATATAGGTTGTGGAAAAGCTTTGGACACCTAAACCTGGAGTCAACAATTCAAAGGTACTAAAATGAGATTAAGATGTTTAAGACATTGATAGCCACATGAGGGTCAGTGTCGCTAAAAAGTCTTTGCTGTCATGATGGAATACCAAGGAAAGGAGGCTTCTTTCCAATCCTTCACAAATTTCCATTTTTTTTTATTATTCCAATTTTCTTTTGTTATTTAAACTTTATAACTTGCTAAAAACGTAGCTAACAGCCTGACACAGGGTTAGTCTGGGTGGTCGATACGTGGGCTCCCCGCATAATTGTCTAAGATTCAACTCTTGAGTCAGCCGTAAGAAAGTAAATTTTGGTGAATTTTGTGATCTAGCAAAAATGGCCCACCTTTTTAGTGGACTGATGAGAGAACTAATTGAGGTGCATGTAAGAAGATCCGAACACGCCTAACGGTTATAAAAAAAAATTGTCAAAAAAACAAAAAGTAGCTAGTAGCCTGACAGTATGCCAGTGCCAATAAGAACCACAATTCAAACAACGGAAGGATAGAAACAAATTTCGGTTCAACTTCATTATCTTCTTTGTTTTGGGATTCTTTCATGAATACCAAATCAAACCGAATTTTATGTCTCAATCAATTGGGGTTAACTAACTACTTGAATCCTTTTTTTTCATTGAACTCCATCAAGGCTACATGTTCATGGAGATTAAAGTACTCATATCCTTGTGGACTTTAGCATCTAATATATTAATTTGGATCTTCCTCTCCTCGTAGCATTACTATCCAAGTCTATTCATCTTTGCAAATCCATCATGAATCCTTTTTGTAAATCCATCATCCAAATACAATTCATCTTTTAAAGCTCACCAAGAATGTTAACCGTTGTATATAAACTATGTTAATTGGTCATTTAACTTGGGTCCCAAATCCCAATCCAATGTTGAGTTTATCCAATCAAATGTGATGAGTTTAATTATTACAAGGTAAATGTGTTTCGGAATTATTGGAATTATATCAACAAAATATGATTAATATTCTCAACGAGCTCTAAATGATGAATGAGTTTGATAATCGTAGCATGCCTCTCCTCGTAGCATTACTATCCAAGTCTATTCATCTTTGCAAATCCATCATGAATCCTTTTTGTAAATCCATCATCCAAATACAATTCATCTTTTAAAGCTCACCAAGAATGTTAACCGTTGTATATAAACTATGTTAATTGGTCATTTAACTTGGGTCCCAAATCCCAATCCAATGTTGAGTTTATCCAATCAAATGTGATGAGTTTAATTATTACAAGGTAAATGTGTTTCGGAATTATTGGAATTATATCAACAAAATATGATTAATATTCTCAACGAGCTCTAAATGATGAATGAGTTTGATAATCGTAGCATGCCACTGCCTAGAAGATCCTCTTCCTACCAAATTTACCAGGTATGGATGAAGGCTTCCTGCCAGGGGAGCTATTCATTCAAGGAAACCTAGCAGATTACGTGAGGGTGAAATGTCAAAAAGAAGGGAAATTTATCGAAATGGTCCCTCTAGTTTGACCCGTGTCTCGATTTCGCCCCCCTAGTTTCAATTTCACTCTAATGAATCTTGTAGTTTCAATTTTGGTCGAATTTGGTCCAATAGATAACGGACGTTATCAAAATTGACGGAACTTCAAATTTGGGGTTTTTTTAGGGGCAAACATGACTTTTCACCCACCCTTCTTCTTCCCCAACTTCAAACCCTAACCCTAATCCTTTAAAAAATGAACATTTGTTGTCTTTGAATTGACCCACCCCTCGAGTTAAAAATAAAATAAAAAATTGACCCACCCCACTTTCAAATAGATTTCCAAATCCTTAAATTTATACCCAGTAAAGACCCACGAAAGAGACAATATAAACAAAGAAATTGGGTGCATATATGGTTGGTCCTGGTGCTGTTGAGGGTAAACAATGTCGGGTTTCGTTCTCGAACAACTGGTCCACATCTTAAAATCAAAGAGGTGAGCAATCAATTGGGCATCGAATTTAAGTTCCTAATCGCTGGAAAGGATCATCCTTCCTCTACAGAAATATTATTCCTCGATTTTTATTTTTTATTTTTTTTGTTTTGGCTCTTGCAAGCCATTGTTAAAAACTTCAAAAGCATCTTTACTAGCTACAACCCCAACGGATCATAGGTTTCTTTTACTTTTGATAAAAAAAAAAAAAAGGCTTGTTTTTTGCGGCGGTGATCTGGTGCGGCGGCGTGGGTGATCTCAGGTATTGTTGTTGTGGTGGAGTTTGGGTTTCGAGGATTTGGATTGTCCTGTCGCCGGCGTTGTATCCGCCGGTCTGGATTGCATTGCTCTGTTGTCTTGATTTTTCTTGAATTCAAGTTTGAATTGCTCTGTTTTCTTGATTTTTCTTCTCTGTTCCTCTCTCTTCCTCTTGAAGGAGTTTGATTTGGTGGGATAGATACAGCAGCATCTATAATCTCACTAAAAGATGTTTTAGGCCATTTTCAGTTGTTGGAAACCAAGAAAAACTACACACAGAGAGAGAGAAAGGATTAGGGTTAAGGTTTGAAGTTGGGGAAGAAGAAGGGTGGGCGAAAAGTCATGTTTGCCCCTAAAAAAATCCCCCAAATTTGAAGTTCCGTCAATTTTGATAACGTCCGTTATCGATTGGACCAAATTCGATCAAAATTGAAACTACAAGGTTCATTAGAATGAAATTGAAACTAGAGGGACGAAATCGAGACACGGATCAAACTAGAGGGACCATTTCGATAAATTTCCCCAAAAAGAATCACATGATTCATTTGAATTCGAGAAATTTTATGGCTCTAAATGCCTTCACGAAATCAAGGTGGTCTGGCATTAATGACTGGACAACGTATCCAAGCATTCATATTGGATCAATCCAAAATTTCCAACTAAACAATGGCCTTGTTTGGCTCTACCAATTGTGGAGGCCTGCTGTTTTTTTTTTGTAAGCAAAAATTTATTAACTCATAACACGAAGTATAAAGTTAATGGGACCTTGGATACACGGGTCTGATCGCTCAAGACCCTCATCTCCTAACCACATGGAGGAAAATTAATTTAGGCCCAACAGCCTGAGCCCAAATCAGGAGGAAAAACCAAAAGGACCCTGAAAAAGCAGCCCACCACCCAAAACCCTCAATGTTGGTGAGAAACCAACCCAAATCTTGAGCCAACCAAAAAACAAAGCCCACAGCCAAAGCAAACCCTACTCCCAAATGCTCCAGCAGCTCCACCCTACCACCGCCATACCAAGCGCCGCACCTCCTAAAAACGGAGCACCGGCCGTCCAAAGACAAAATAGTGGAAACAATCTGGAGACGACGCCGGTAAGATAGAGCGCCCGAACAGTCACCCCAAACCGCCGCAAGAACCAATCACGCGCCGCACCTCCGGAGAACCATACCACCGCAAACACCACGCAAGAAACCCAAAAACAGCAGCAACGGAAAGCGGCAAAAAGAATGCGCCCACCGCCAAGAAGCATCACTGCCGCCACCGCAAGGAAAACGACCCATCCCCTAGCCGTTAGGCCAGAACCGAGATCCTCCAACAAGGAAAGCGGCGGGGAAGATTGCCGGATCGACAAACCGTTAGGCCAAAGAGGACGCAGCCAACACCGCTCCACCGTCGGAACCAAAGCCATGCAGGGAAGGGAATAAAAAGCAGTGGTGGAAAGGTAAAGGAGGGGAGGAAAGAGGGGAGGAGAGAGAGGGAGGAAAAGGAGAGGGGGGAGGAGGCG